>CP139503.1:26839987-27124987 GCA_021014915.2 Artemisia tridentata subsp. tridentata | reverse complement strand
GTTGGTTTGTTTATCCACAACTGGAAAAGATAAATTGGGTCCATTGGAATGCAATTTGTTTTTGCTTTGATATTCTACTTTAAACGATTCCCATGGATGGGCTTATAGGAATGATTGTCTTTTGATGAAGCAATAAGTCACTTAAAAAAATAACGAGGAAATTCAAATAAAAAAGGATCAAATTTTTTATTTTTGAATATTAATATTGAATATTATAAGGCTTTAGGGCTATACGGGATCGAACCGTAGACCTTCTCGGTAAAACAGATCAAACTTATTATTATCAAAATGATATGAACTGTTTCAAAGACCCAACATGCATTTTTTGTGCATTGGGCTCTTTCATTAACTGATAGAAATATCAGCTAGTCCGCCATTTTTATTTTTGACAGAAAAATAAGGAGATGGCTCCATGTGCTCTGAGTCATTATGTGGATTCAGATTCAGGAACACTACCAAAGTTTTTCAAGGGGGGTTATCTTGACGTAGGTCTGCCTATGGCCTAGATTAACCTAAGTGAAATGAAGTCTCTATCGCTCTACTTAAAAATCAAATATGAAACTTCATACACCTTAAAGTTCATAGGACGAAAAGAGATTTTTTTGAGGCCCTGATACTCAGCCTAGCATTGAATAGACTGGGTATTCACCTTATCAATATATCAAATCAATGATGGGGGTCTGTTTGGCACCTAATTAGCACCTAAATTGACCAAATCCTTGTCAGGCTATTTTTCTCCTCTTCCCTCAAAGTTATGGAGTAAGACATCGATTTCTCAATAAGATCAATTTTTTGATTGCATGATGCACTCCCCTGAAAAACATCGGCGCGCGTGTAAACGAGGTGCTCTACCAACTGAGCTACAGCCCTTAGTGCTTGTAATACATATTTTATTATGTAGATAATTTATTGTCAAGATGAATATTCTCAAGATATTGAGGATGAAATTGTTGTTGTTACTGATGATATTGTTGCTGTGGATATTGCTGTAGCTGGTAGTAGTAATTCAAATGTGTTGGTTGAGACATTCTTGTGTTTTTGTTGATCGTTAAGATAATTAAGATGTGTGTTATGAGTTATGAGGTTTGGTTTTGGTTAATTGAGGTTTTTTTCCAATTTCGAAGAAATGTTACTGTTCACACAAATTGCAAAAAAACGCTGTTCACACTGCCAATTGCAAAAGATTCTGCGAATTGCGAAAGAAACGTCCAATTGCGAGAGAAGCTTCCAATTGCGAAAAAACAAAGAATTCCGAAACTTCAACAATTTGCGAAAGAGAATTGATAATTGCGATAAACTATCTAATTTGCGAAAGAACTTAGCAATTGTGAAAAAATTATCTGAATTGCGATATGAAAAGGCAATTTCGATAAATTAATCAGAATTGCGAAAGATCAAGCAATTTCGAAAGAATATCAAAATTACAATTTCGATCACTTTCTCAATCTCTTATACAAGAGGTGAGAATTAAAGCCAAGTCGAAGTATTTTCACTAACTCCTACAAGCTAGAAAATACTGAGTACCAATTCTGAAGATTCATGTGATTTGCGAGAAACACTGTCAATTGCGAGAAACCCTATTTTCGCCAATTCCGAAAAACCCTCTTTTCACCAATTCTGAAAATCCCTCTTTTCACCGACTTTTTTCGAATTTCGTCTAGAACTTTCCACTATGATGATTAGTCGATAATGATGGTTTTTAATGATTAAAGCTACGTAAATATGAAGATTTTTGCAACTTTTAAGGTGAAAAACTAAGATTTTTGTGAAGATCTACAACTAACAACTATTAGAACACGTGTTTTTAACACAACTTCGAACAAAAACTCAAAAAATCCAAACGTAAATGACAAAACCAAACTGAATAACGATGTAATCTACTCTTAAACACACACATTAACTATCCTTAGGCGAATGATACCACTTGAAGGTCCTCTTAATTAACGTAACACAAGCTAATCACTAATAGATAAACCACGATAATCACGACTACAACTACTACTAAGCTACGAAATGAGATAAACAACTATAAGAGAATTACGAGAGATTAGATAACAATAGAGAAGAGATTAAGAAGAAAGAAGATTGGATGATTAACATTCATACAAAAGAGTAGCAAGGCTTACGCATAGAGAATGAATAACCAACCCATAAAATGAGCTCCCTAACCTTCTATTTATAGGCGAAGATTAGTGCAACTCTTACATGAAAATTTCTAGAAGGAAAAATTATATGAAGGCCGGCCCATGGACTTCTAATGGACCGGACCTTAATGCTAACTTAAAGTCCTTATCGTGCAACATTTTAAACTAAATGAACAAGACTTGTAATGTGAATAAAACGTGTTCCTAACAGTTTCTATGTTGGGCCATAAAACATAGTGGGAGTGGTTGTACCCTTGTAAAGAACTCGACATCTAGCTTAGTGTCGGTAATTGTATAAGCAACGATGGGAGTGGTTGTACCCTTGTAAAGAACCAACGGGAGTAGTTAGGCCCTTGTAAAGAACCCGGTGTTTAGCTTAGTACTGGAAAAGGAAGTAAGCAACGTGTAAAGGTTTTCTCCGCCTAAGAAAGGGAGCTTGTTGATCTAGTGAAGTAACTCTCGAGTTGGGTACTTGGGGAGTGGAGTAGGGCGGAGAGGAGCTCCGTGACCGAACCACTATAAATCATCGTGTTCGGTTTGCGCTTTCTTTTACTTATCTCTTTACTTTTATGTTTGCATTATGTGATTGCTTGTGTTGTGATTATTTGATAATACTTGTGTGACAACTTGGTAGTCATAAACTACAACAAACATCTTTCATATTAGAACAAGCCAAATTGGAAATTTGATACAACAAGTTTTAAGTTTTAAAACGGTAAACGTATTCACCCCCCCCCCCTCTACGTTTCCACAGTGAGCATATGTTTGTGCAAATTCGTGTTGAAGATTGGTAATCTTGTATATTGATGGAGTGGTGATGAGTGATGACACCCATGATAAAGAAATGAAAGATTTGCCAGTAGACCTAAAGGATAGTCCCATGGAAAGCCTTGCTTATCAACAAGATGTTTTTAAAAAAAGTAGTTGTAATCATCATCACCTTGTCATTGTTAATGATCGTGGTCTCGCCATACACTATCTATTGTTATAAACTAGCTACTACTGAAAACAACGGTGAGTTCATAGCCCCAACTTTTGTTTAACTATTTTATAAACTCTTTGGGGGAGATACATGCTACTGTTTTTATTATGGACAATTACTTGTAAACTGAATGCTAGCCCTGAATGTATTATTGCATGCCTATGTTGTTTATGCCAAAAGCCCCCTTATCATGGACCACTAATCACTTGTTGTCGCGAGTGAGCGCAAATATTGTGGATAGGCCTATCGGGATTGACGAATCCCATTTGTGTTAATCATACAACGGATATCACAAACGCACTATATTTGAATTTCTAGGTATATGGCATAGTACCTACACGGGGAAAATTGTTTAATGTATATATCATACGGTGATATATATATACAGTCAGTTGTGCGTACCATGAGCTTAGAGAAATAATAAATATCAGGATGATGATTGCGCACATTGCAATTATGCTATAAACTTTATTGTCCACTACAAGGTATCGAGACTTCAAGAAGTTTGGTGCAGTCGAAGACTATTCAGATCATCTTTTTGGAGCTCATATGAGGCAGGCAAGTTCGTGTGTTTATTCATTTGATATAATAACAACGT
Source organism: Artemisia tridentata subsp. tridentata (assembly GCA_021014915.2). Lineage (NCBI taxonomy): Eukaryota > Viridiplantae > Streptophyta > Magnoliopsida > Asterales > Asteraceae > Artemisia > Artemisia tridentata. The sequence continues at coordinate 27,121,263 of CP139503.1, read as the reverse complement.
TAGTAAGTACTATGATTATAATTATTGTTAAGAATACAAGATATTAATTGACATGTTTTGTTCAGGAGTATGTAAGCGCTAAAAAGATAGAAAAAGAATGGAAGATTCTGAAGGAAAACTTGCCTGGTACCTTCATTATTATAATTCATATTAGTATTATTGTTTTCTTGTTTCTTGAAGAAACAAAGGCATTCGACTTTCCCTTTATTCTGTGACAGAGAAAATATTTGTGAGGGCTTACAAACCGATGAGGGAATTATTAAGAGCTGTAATCATCGGAGCAGAAGGGACTCCATATCATGACGGTCTTTTCTTCTTTGATGTGTGTATGCCAGGAGCTTATGTTACTTATTTTAGCCCAGAGCCTATATGTCATCTCATCTTATTCTTTCTATGTCATCATAATTCTACTTAGGATTCCCAATAGTGTGCATTATTTACATGTCGAGTAACATGCTCAGTCAGTTCAACTGTTTTTTGTTTCAGCGGGTGCGGTATCACTGGCATCACTCTAACTGCCTTTCTATCAATCCACACATCTACGCGTCGGGTGAAGTTTCCTTGAGCCTTTCGAGGAGAGCTCGTAATGGAAAAATAGACTGGGAGGAGATATGGGTTCCTGGCACTTTGAATGTGCTCTGTTGAACGCAAACCCTTTACTAAACTATGTTTACTACAGAAGTGTCAATAGTTCCTCCATAGATAGACAACAACATTCCTTGCTATACAACGAGAATACCATTATTAAAACACTCAAAACAATGATCTCTACAACGAACAAACCACCAAAGGTAGGGATTAAACGTATGCGTGTTTTGCTTCTCATTGTATGTATTTTATTAGCTAATGCTGCATATTGGTATGGATGTAGCACTTTGAGGAATTGGTTGTTAGGCATTTAGAAGCCGTGTAAGTCATATCCTAACATTATGTAAAGGTTATATGGAAGGACTCTTCCTGGAGGGAAAGATGGAGGAGCGATGCTCAGTGGAGTTCGGGAAGGATGTGGCTTCGCACATCAAACCACTTGTTGATGCGTTTATCAATATCGGTGCAAAAGAAGCTCAAGAATTTCTTTACTTAGAGCATAGGGTATCATCACTTGAGTTAAAGTTTCACTCACTGCCACGTCAGTGTCACATCAGCTTTAACCTTTTCACTTTTAACTAAAAAAAACACCCCTTATCATAACTCAACCTTAACTCAACTTTAACTCAAATATTTTCAAATTCAACCCCTAAACAAAAACTAATACTTCATTTATTAAAAAACATAACATTAATTCTTAGGGCCTGCTTGGCAAGAGCTTTTTAGGGAGCTGTTAGCTTTTTGTTACAAAAATAATCTCCTTTAAAATAAGTAGCTCCGTTTGGTTACATCAACTTCAAGCTTTTATTTTAAACAAATAGCTCCTAAATGAAAAGCTTATTCATGAAGCTTTTTGAACATCTTGGAGCTATTAAAACTTTAAATTACTGATATACCCTCCAAACATTTGTTTACAATTATAAATATGTCCTTTTATGTCATTTTACATCCTATAATTACATTTAACAACTAACTTACCAAACACTTTTATTGAAAAGAAGATACAACTTGTAGCTCATGTTAACAACTTTGCGGTTTACAGCTTACAGCTTATAGTTAACAGCTTACAGCTATTTTTGCCAAACATACCCTTAAACATATTACAATACAAAATTAAAAAAAAAATAAAAAAAAAATCAAGCGGATTCGGCGCGTCCCATTTCTTATGACCACGCAAAACCTCTCAAGCCTCCTCGTTGTTAAAGTGCGCAATTTTGTTCTCGTCATGATGCATTTGTTTCGCCCGTTTGAGGATATCCATCTCACTTTCCCCACTTTTTTCTTCGCGTTGTGAATATTTGTAGTACGCGTTGAACTTTGTGCAATCACGGTTCAACGTTTTCCACTTGCCTTTTATCGTATCCTTGTTGCATTTTTGAAAATTGAGTCTATTGAACTCATTTATTACTCGTTACCAAAACGTATCGCGAGGTTGTGCACGCCTGACAAGCGGATCCTCAGTAGCGGCTACATAACACCTGGCAAGTAATTTTTCCTCATGTCATTGCCAACGTGTATTGACGAAGTCGGGATTTTCTTCATTATCCTCGATTGGTTCGATTGGTTCTTGGTCTTTGGATTCTTTGGCCTTTCGTTTACCACGACTTTTAGGCTTTGGAGGAGACGTAGGTGTTTCGGGAACCTCATGTGTTTTGATTTGTGATTGTTGTGAGTGTTATGAGAATTGTAGATTTTGAAAATTGGTGTTTAGTGTGTTTTGTCGGCTTTGTTCCCAATATAGAAATCGTTAATGTTGTAGGTAAAGTTCTTGGCTCGACAAGGAGAGTGGGTTAGGGAAAGAGATGTTGGGTGATGATGAACCCGCGTTCGGGTTTGAAGATGAACACGCATTTGGATTATTCCACCCACCGATGAGATTCATGAAAGTATCATCGTTGTTGTTAAATCCCGACATTTTTTTTAGAAATGGAAGTAGATGATAGATTAGATTGAGTTGTGGAAGTGTGAAAAAATGTTGTGTTAATTGGGTATTTATAGTGGTGGGAAAATGGTTTTGAATTTTTTTTTTAGTCAAACTAGCCGTTTTTATACGTTGAGGGGGGTAAAAGGAATTTTTTTTAAAACGCAATGGCTATATATTCGTTTGAGGGGTGTGTAGTGAATTTTGTTTTTAATTAAAACCGCTTTAACGTTGTGTTAAAGCTTTAATGCAAGAAGCTAACGCAGCTTTAACGTGGATCGCCAGCGTGGTTAATGCAGGTTTAACGCGAAAACATGAAGGTTTAACTCACCTCCTATGTTAAGACACCATGTACTCTTATGTGAAGGCAAATTACCTTTACTTCATTAACAAATCCTTCTTGTGAGTCTTCTCTGCGCACTTGTTGTTAAAATTATATAATTAGGCTCATTGGCAATTCAGTTTAACCCAAGTATTTAGACAATGTTAATTAACAATCTATCTTCTCATTAAAATATTATTTTCTTACTCCACCTATACAAACAATATATACAACCAATGTCAACTTTTTTACAATTTATCAACAACCAAACATCACATTTAATATTACTTTTTACCTCTAAACATAAACTATTTCCCACTCACCCTTACCACCACTCCAACCACTACCTCCTGTCGGTGCTGCCACCATCTCCGGCACCAACACACAACCCAACGCACAAACAAACACCATATCTGCTGGTCCTTTCCAAACAGATCCAAATCTTCATCTTGGTCAATGCCGCCACAAGACTAGATCTGCGACACGTCTTCGGGCATTATTCAACTGATTTAGGTTTTAAAATTTGTAACAAGTTTGAGGTTTCAAAGTTTCAAATATATAGAACTTTAGTGTCAGATGTTTAACTAATCTCTTATGGTACGAATTTAGGGGTGGTTTAATCGGTTAGATTATGGTGGGGTAAGGCTGAGCAATCCCGACCGACACCCGATAACCGCCCCGTTTCCGACCAGTCCCGGCTATCCCGATACCAAACCGAGCACACTCGGGTCGGGAGTCGGTTTGGTTTTTCGGCGAAATCGGGAGTCGGGTTTGTCGGTATCGGGTCGGGACGGGATGGAAACCGAAAAACAACAAAGAAAACTGAGAAATCCTACCGATCCCGACCTGTCGAGACTGTCCCCATACCGAACCGACTTTATTCGGGTCGGGAGTCGGTTTGGTTTTCTGGCGAAATCGGGAGTCGGGTTTGTCGGTATCGGGTCGGAACGGGACCGGCCCGATGCTCACCCCTATGGTGGGGTATGTAATATTAGTCAGTTTCAGCTGTAAATGAGATTGGTGATAAAGAAAAGATGTGTATGGGTGGCGGATAAAGATGGTGGAACAGTAGTAAGTGATGGTTGTGGGTATGTCAAAGATGTGTGTATGGATAGCCACTCTTAGTGTGATATGTGGCAAGGTTGGATCAAATATTCACAAATCACCAAACGAACTGATGGTGCACTTCTCTTTCTTCCTTTTATGTGCTTCTAATATAATAATAATTGTTTTTGTCTTGTATACCCTCCAAGCGATTGGATAGTATTACCAATAAACATAGTCTTATTCGTTTCAATCAATATTTAGTAGGTCTGGACATTACTACTGATGATTTTCCTCTCCACTGCATACAAGCAGGGGCGGTTCTTAGTAGGGGCAGGGGGCCGGGAGATGAACTCAAATAAGTACATTTTATCATCATCATTTATCCTATTTATTTGACTTGTTTTATTATATTATATATGAGAATTGATACGCTAATGTTTACTTTTTTAATTCTCAGGTCAAAACAAGTATTATGTGAAACTTGGCGATTTTGGACTAATTATGGAGCAAAACAAGGAAGATGTTAAGAGTCTACTGAAATGTACAAGATCAAGATTATTCTGCTCCAGATACGCCGCAACACACTTCGTACATACGGCGCATCACTATCAAGATTTCACAAGTAACAATCCAAGACAGCAATGGACATGCGCCGCATAGAGAAATGAGTTACGCCGCATCTTAAGGCGGTGTACGAATATTCCTGAATATATTAATCTTGGACCCCACGCGAAGTTAAGTCAATGCGCCGCATCTACTTATCCTATGCGCCGCATCTAACCCTCAGACAGAAACTATAAATACCCCAAGGCCAGACGAATTTCGGGATGCTACAGACTAAGCTTTCGAAGACCGAAGAAACCCTAAAGCCGAATTCAGACGTGTTAGCAGCACAAGACACACCCTAAACGAAGATACAAGAGCTGTAAGAAGGTCCTGCATGTATTCAATTCATTAAGTAGTTTTGTTTTATTGTATTAGTACACTTTAATTCATCAGGATTGATGGGCCGATTCCATTTGACTACAGAAAATCATGGGCACCCCTTAAAATTGCTTTCCCATTAATTAAAGTTTATATGTTGATGTCTTTTGTGACTTTTATTAGTGCATTGATAACCTCTGTGTCTAGCTGAGCATTGTTTGGGTCGACATGCCCCTTCCTCGCCTATTTAAGAGACGCTTAATAAATAGGATAGACATAAGTAATCATTAAGGGTTTACTCGCCAATAAGATTAGAGCCAACGAGAAAGGGTTAATTATATACACTTCATATAAAACCAGCAATAAAACAAGTGACAAGCTACTTAATTATCAGGACAGGTCTTCTTATTGTCTCAAGTATCTATCTGTGTACGTGTGTGCTAATCGCTGATTCATGCTCATTAGTTTAGTTTTTATTTAATCATAACCAAACCGTGCCAGTCTCTCAGGCTGAACCCTCTTGCGTTAGATTAGGATTGTATAGCTAACTTAAGATATTAAAATACTGATTAGAATAACTAGATAATACGTTCCACTCTTAGTGATCGACACTCTACTTACCATTATATTCATACTGACCGGGTACACTGCTCGCTAAAGTGTGTGTTTTATTGATAAGTCAGCTAAATATAAATTTAAAACTTGAATACTGCTAAAACCACAACGACATCACGCGCGCACCAAGTCTTTGGAGCCGCTTCCATGGATATAAAAATTAGAGCAATACACGCACACACATCAAGTTTTTGGCGCCGTTGCCGGGGAGTGAATTGTTATTATCTATTAATTTGATTAGTATTTTAATTAGGTTTTTCTTTTTAATTTTTAGATTCTAACCACTAACCCTGTTATATATTAGATAAATTGCATTCATTGTATTATTTGCATATTTTCTTTTTTTGTGTGTTTTTATTTTTTATTTAATTTTTGTTTCTTTTTGTTTGATTTTATTTTTCTATTTTCTTGCATTCTGCTATCGTTGTACCGAGCTGATACAAATGATACGGCGCATCTGTTTTCACAGATACGGCGTATTGCGTTTAATTTTTATAAAAAACAATGCGTTTAATAAATTCGAGTACGACGCATCTTTCCCCAAGATACGGCGTATTCTGTTTTTTAATAAGAAATTTTTCTAAACGATAACGCCATACGACGCATCTGTTTTCACAGATACGGCGTATTTGCTATTTAAATTAAAAACGGTTTTCGAATTATTAAACTGATACGACGCATCGATTTCTATCGATACGGCGCATCTTCTGAATCAAAAATCTTGTATTTTGAAACGTAATGGAAATACGGCGCATTAGCTTTTGTTAATACGACGCATTTAATTTTAATAAGTATAATCGATTTTTGATAATTAAACTGATACGGCGCATTCTAAATTATAAGCGGCGTATCTGCTTTCTAAATAAAAGCCTGATTTATTTTTAACGATTATAAGATACGACGCATCCTATTTATAGGATACGGCGCATCATCTGCAGATATCAACCAAAATTTTATTTATCCCGAACTGAGAAATTCTAATTAACTTTCCTGTCTCTTAGAAAATTTTTACTTCGAAGCCTATTTGTTCTATGTTTCAGGAATGATGATTGATCTTTTCCCAAGCTGGTTCGGAGGATCAAGGATCAAACTTACAATCGACGAGATTATATCAAAGTTTGCCCAAGAAAGCGGAAAGGAACTATTGCTGAAAGAACAAAACAATATGATTAGAGAAGTGATGATTGAAGTGCACCAATTGTCAAGGGTGATTAAAGGAGTTTTGTTCCAAAGGCACGACCTAAAGGGAAATACCTTGATAATTACATCGACAACGCTGATAACGAAGTTGTCGAGTTTGAACCAGAACTACTGGAATAAGGAGCTGAATGTGAGTCTAACTTGAAGACTCTGGAATAAAGACAAGTGCTGATCGGGAGATAACCCGAAAAATTTTTACTTTTCTGTTCTGTGTCGAGTCTGTCAGACCTGTAGAAGATACGGCACATCTCCATCCTAAGATGCGTCGCATCGCCTGCACTGGTCATATCTTATTTAATTTTCTGCATTTTTATTTTTAACTTTAAAACTTTCTGTCAGTATTTTAATGCAGCGCATCCCTGGTTAAGGATGCGACGCATCTTCTATTCTGATTCGTATTTATTCCAGGCTCGATACGACGTATCTTTTTCCATAAGATACGGCGTATCGACTGACCTGATGATTTTCAGTTTAATCTTTTTAGTTTTATTTTTACAAACTACTAATGTATTATGCAAGTTTGAACTTTCTTAACTCAGGTGTGTTAAAGTCTGAATGGTATTATAGATTCCTGCATTCTTGTGGATACATCATTTTTGAAGCTTAAACGTTCTCATCCACAAGAAAAGTTGATTTTTGCTCTTATACGAACAATGGAGGATCATACCGAGCAAATCTCAGGGGAGTTTTTCTGTTCTAATTCTTTTATTTTCCAGTTTTTAATCTTTGATACAAACAACGAGGACGTTGTTTAACTTAAGTGGGGGGATTAGAGAATTAGAACACTTCACTTGTCCTAAACTTTTTCAAAATATGCTTAAAATGCTCTTAATATATCAAAATTTAAAATTTTTAGCATGTTTTTGTTTAAAGTCTGGATTACATAGCTGCACACATAACATTATTTCCAAAAATTGTGAACTTTTCAAAATTCACAAATCTATGAGTGTGCCGGTGACTTGTAAACTTTAGAACTTGGCTTGTATACTATTCGAGACAACCATAATAAGTATTATCTATATAATTTGAATGACTTGTCTAAATTGGTAAATTTCTAGGATTACACCCAAATAGCCTTTATATGTTATGTGATATTAACTAACTACACTGGTTAGTTAACCCCCGTATAAACCCTTTTGTTACTCTCACTTTTAGAGTAAGATACCCCTAGAAAAACACTCAGAGCCATTCCTTTCGTTTCTTACACCTTTGTTATAATGTTTCGTTACACCCTTACACCTTAGCTTACCCTGTAGATTAAAATCCGTGGTTAATTGCTTTAGGCAAAGTGTGTTTCCTTACATTACCTGTGTTCGCGTGCGTAATTCATTATCATTGGTTGAGTCAGAAAATTGCACAATGCAATTGGTATGAAAGTAAATATTGTATATCTTTGAGTTTATTTTTCGTGTGTTTGCTACTTTCGCTATTACAGTTATTTCTGAAAGTATGAAAATTATGGAAAAATATCCGGAAAAATAGTGATAGAAAAGTTGTGAAATTTTACACATATGTTGATGTCAAAAAAAAAAAAAAAGGAAAAAATAGAAAAGAAAAAGAAAAAGAAAAGTTGGAAGTTTGTTTTAACCAACTTATGTAAAGTTTTGTATTAAGTGGGCGATATCACCACTATTTGTTGTATATTATATTTATGGATTGAATGGGAGTTGGCCGTTATGGGAACGCCAACTAAGGTTATTCTTTGATTGAAATTTTGTTGAGTATAATTCATGTCTACCTAAAGCGTGTGTTTCAAGTGTTAAAGCGTGAGTTATTCAATGATATGAGTCTTATTCATGGGATGGTTGGGAAAGTAATTTACCACACTTAGGATTTTAATTTATATGTTTTGTTTATTTTTTATTTTTTATTTTACACCAATTTGTATCCCAAATATTATCCATACCCTATATTATTCTTTATCTAAACCTTTGATTTATTGAGATTAGGGATTTGAGCAATCTTAAGTATCGTAGTCGTGGATTCGGCTATGTATTTATGATTTTGTCGCCCTTTTTGATATAATATTATGGGTAAAGATTACTTGGTCCTATCTTTAGCCCATTCGAGTTAAGGATTTGAGCAATTGCAAGTATCGTGTTCGTGGATTCGATCATGTATTTGTGATTTTGTCGCCTTTTCTGGAATGTGAGATCGATAGAGATTAAGAAGAATGATTAACCCTTAACCAACAAACCCTATTTTACCGCTTTAGACTTGTTATTCCTTAGCTTTAGCGGAGGAGATGCGTATACTTGCCAAGCTTATGATAGAATATTCGTCACGACTGGACAGTTAAACGATTAGATTTGCTTTTATCGAAATATTTTATTTTATCTCTAATTCGTTAAGTGTTTGGTTGTGCAATTATGACAAAGACGAATACATGCTTAAATATAAAAATAAATCCTAATATCTTTTAGGATACATTTTCATAAGATTTATTCTAAGGTTTACTTGGAGACAAGTAAAGTTCAAGTGGGGGGATATTGATGAACTCAAATAAGTACATTTTGTCATCATCATTTATCCTATTTATTTGACTTGTTTTATTATATTATATATGAGAATTGATACGTTAATGTTTACTTTTGTAATTCTCAGGTCAAAACAAGTATTATGTGAAACTTGGCGATTTTGGACTAATTATGGAGCAAAACAAGCAAGATGTTAAGGTCTACTGAAATGTACAAGATCAAGATTATTCTGCTCCAGATACGCCGCAACACACTTCGTACATACGGCGCATCACTATCAAGATTTCACAAGTAACAATCCAAGACAGCAATGGACATGCGCCGCATAGAGAAATGAGTTACGCCGCATCTTAAGGCGGTGTACGAATATTCCTGAATATATTAATCTTGGACCCCACGCGAAGTTAAGTCAATGCGCCGCATCTACTTATCCTATGCGCCGCATCTAACCCTCAGACTGAAACTATAAATACCCCAAGGCCAGACGAATTTCGGGATCCTAGAGACTAAGCTTTCGAAGACCGAAGAAACCCTAAAGCCGAATTTAGACGTGTTAGCAGCACAAGACACACCCTAAACGAAGATACAAGAGCTGTAAGAAGGTCCTGCATGTATTCAATTCATTAAGTAGTTTTGTTTTATTGTATTAGTACACTTTAATTCATCAGGATTGATGGGCCGATTCCATGTGACTACAGAAAATCATGGGCACCCCTTAAAATTGCTTTCCCATTAATTAAAGTTTATATGTTTATGTCTTTCGTGACTTTTATTAGTGCATTGATAACCTCTGTGTCTAGCTGAGCATTGCTTGGGTCGCCATGCCCCTTCCTCGCCTATTTAACACTAGTACAGATTTGGCCTACGGTCACACCACAAAATGTGTGACTATGTGCATATAGTCACACACGTTTTTTTGGTGTGTATGACAAAAAGTCGCGCCACCGTAGGTTATATATGGTCACATTGTTTAGTTTGTGACCGTTTTCATTGAAAAAGAGTGACCAAAACCCGAATATGTGTGACCAATTAGGCACAAGTTTTGTTGGATTTATCAGTATATGTGACTATTTCCCATCCTATGGCCACATGAATATATAATAAATGTGACGATTGTGATGATTTAGTCACACAACGTGTGTTGTTTTTTTCGAGTTAGTCACATACAATTTAAAAAAGAGTGGCCGAAAGTGTGAATAAGTGTGACAATATGCTATTTAAAGTGAAGAAATGTGTATTTTGTGTGACTATTGTTCATCAAATGGTCATTTGAATTTTATATTTGTGTGGCTTTTTGTAATATTTAGTCACATAAAACATGTTTGTTTTAGGTATTTAGTCACATAAAATTAAGCAAAAAGTGGCCAAAAGTGTCAATAAGTGTGACCATATGCTGTTTAATGTGAAAGAAATGTATATTTTGTGTGACTATTGATCATCAAATGGTCACATGAATTTTTTGTGTGTGTGGCCTTTTTTAATATTTAGTTACACAAAGCATGTTTGTTTTAGGTATTTAGTCACATACAATTAAGCATAAAGTGACCAAAAGTGTTAATAAGTGTGTCCATATGTTGTTTAAAGTGAAGAAATTTGTATTTTGTGTGACTATTGATCATCCAATTGCCACATGAATTTTTTTTTTGTGTGGCCTTTTGTAATATTTAGTCACACAACGAATTAAGCAAACAATGACCAAAAGTGTTAATAAGTGTGACTATATACATCTTTTAGTTACATTTAATAAATCAATATATATCAAAACAAATTCAAATACAATAAAATTGGAATGTATATAACTGAACCAAATATAAGCAATGTATATAACTGAACCAAATATAAGCAGTACTAACTATATGAACCAACAGTACTAACTTACAACTAACAGTTTGTAACTGATACACTATCAACTTCTAGCAGTCTTCTACATATCACAAGCTCTCTTCAGCTATGACCAATATTATTTCAAAGAATTCACATATCACAGATTCAAATGCAACTACTACAACAGACAATTGTATTTGAATCACAACCTCAAGTGTTACTTTGTTGGTGGCTTCTGGTATCCCCACAGTTTCTGTCTTGCCCGAATCCACTCATCTCTGCACATCTCATCAATCCCATACTTTGCCCTGCAAAAACACGTACAACAAACCGTCTCAAAAAAAGGTTCAAACCAATAAACACGCCAACACAACTGCTTCTCAAACATATTTCAGCCATCGCCTGCATCATAATCATATTCTTTAGATACACAAAAATGAATCAATACATCAAGAATCCATCATTAGTAATGAGTGACTGATCACCGGGATCTTGAGCAGACCACAGGGATCATTAATGTAATTTACTCTTAGAAAACTAGTAGAAGTTGTTATAGTTTACCTTTCCAGGCTCAAGACCGGGTTGAAAGCCGATTCCCACAACTCATTCTATGCCACCAACTTTTTCTACTCTCCGGTGCGGTCGGGAAACACAAACAAGCCTAGATCAAGCAAAAGTAGCATACAGATATTAACAAATATAGCAACTGTTGAAATTAATCAAAACATATCTTGAAATGAGCCACATAGTAGTACACGTCAGAAATCAAAACATATATAAATGTGAAGTTTATTATGGAGTACGTAAGAAAGAAGGATGCACAAAATGCTTACCCGTCAGGTGTTCGGATGTCATATAATCTGACAGAACCGTCCACAAAGCCAGCTGCATATTGACCCCCATGAACTTGAGAAGCAGCCTGTAATCAGCGAACAAGCAATTAGCCATGATATCAGCGAACTGGTTACTATCTCGAGTGATATTATATACTTAAAGAATTTGAAAAAACTATAAATTTGTTAACCAATAAAGAATATATTATAAGACAAAACTCAACCTACCAATGCTGAAATGCTGCACTCTGATGCCAAGGGAATAGAACTTAGAAGTTGCTCTTTATCCAGGTCCCATACCATTGTCGATGAGATTTACCAGAAGAATACTGCAAGGACAACACATACATTCACTAACCAGTAACTCTCTAGATTCTACTTAGAGCGCTTTATTAACGGATTATCCTACCACTGGGCCACCCTTGCGGGTTTAGTCAAAATGGATTTTCTTCCATTTATAAGGTTCCCCTCCAACTTGTATTAAAAAAAATCCTAATTAAATCCCTAATTTCATCAAAGAGTCTTAGAAACTCAAATGAAGAGATATATTGGAATAAAGAAACCAACTGCAAAAAGGTAGAGTTTTCTTTGGATAGTTCGGTATACCCCTATCCAATAAGGTGAAACTTGCCAGTATTTGGTTCCTAACAAGCAATCCTTATATCAGGTAATGGCAAAGACGAGAGAACTCTTACCTCCAAACACCCTTATATCATGTAATGGCAGTGACAGTTTGATGCCGTTTTGAGCACTCACAGTCCTGCAGAATAGTCAAAGAACTGATAGAAATAAAATCACATGAAAGGCCCCATACCTCTTTGTGAGACTCTGCAGCTTTGAGAAATTGCTTGATAAAAACATAACAACTTCTTCTTATCTGAAAGATTTTCCATCATTTCTTTCTCTTGCTGAACTATTTTTTCAGTGGGCGTAATCTCAGGTTGATCACGCTTAAGCTGTGAAGCTTTAACAAGCAAACTCGGTTTCATTTCCACTTCTTTCGCCTTTTCTGTTTCGTCTTCAATCGCTGAAGCTTGACCCTTACATTGAAGAATCTTCTGTGCCTCTATTGCCCTCCGCTTCGCAACGGGAATATATCCCTCATAATCATCGTCGATTTCCATATCCTGTAAGAAAAAGCTCTAAACATATAAGTAATGTATTCAAAATCAAAAACCAAAATTCAACCTACAGTTATAATTACACCAACAACTAATATAATAACCCGGGAACGTAAGCAACAATATACAAAAATTGGGTGTTTGGATTGCCTATTTTTCTTGCTTATAAATAAGTACATATAAGCTGCTTAAAGAATATCTCCTTCAGTAAATAGTGTTCGGAAATCAGAATTGCTTATTTTGTAAATAATACAATAATACTTGAAAAAACAATTACTTGTTGGAAAATTATAATCAAATCCAGTTATATAAGGTTTTAGGCGAACTAAAAGTTAAATAGGTAATTTTGATTTCGACTTGAAAAAACACTTCAAAAATAAGCACATCCTATACACTAAACATCAAAACATCAGATTCCAAACAGAAGAATCGATCCACGTAACAGCGAAACTAACTTGAAAACTATTATCTTCAAGGTACTGAAATTCAACAATTAAGCTTCAAACCAACTAATATAACAAATTCAAATAATACCCACAAAAATAAAACCTTTAAATACCAAAAAAAAATCATTCAGACATTTTATCAAACAGTTAGAGTGCACAATCCATAAAACCCCAAAACAAACTCAAAAACCCACCTTTTTAACCTCTAAAACGAACTAAATCACTAATAGTGAAATACCCAGATGGAAACTATTAACAATTTGTGAAAAAAAGTAACTAATTTAATGTGATTTTGTAAATTAGACCTATTTTTTGAAATTAATGAAATTTAAAGAGATTTGAGAGTAAACGTACCATGATTGATTCGTTTGGTGTTATGATTAAGGAAGACAAAGATTTTTTACGGTTTAATTTGGTTGAATGTTTAAGGTTTCGAAAACCCCTAAATTTGAACCACGAAAACAATAACAAAAATAATTATAACCGGTTTTTAAATAATTAGACAACAAAAATGATTTGTGAACTCGCCATACCACAAGGATGAGAAAAAGGAAGATGCCGAGATGGAGGAGGTGATGGCGGCTGTAGAGACCCTCGAACCAAACGAAACCCGAGTGTGGTAAAAGAAGAAGAAAGACCAGATCTATGTGTGAAAAGTTGATTTTGGGAATTTGGGAATTTGGGATGAAGAAGAGGAAAGACCAGGTTAATCAAATATTTGGGAATTTGGGAAGGAGCGAAATTTGATTTTTGGGTAAAAATTTAGGCGGGGGTTGTGAAATGTTGAGAGGAGGGAAATTTTATTTTGGGTAAAACTAAGTGCGGCTCATGTATATTATTTAGTCACTTTTAAATAATGTGTGACAAATTTGACTATATGATTTAGTCACTTTTAAATCATGTGTGACAAACTTGAGTATATGATTTAGCCACATACACAATTACTTCATGTGACCATATATGAATTTTGGTCACATTGTTCAATTGTGTGACTATTATTTGTCACATATGTATATATATAGTGTGACTAATGTTTCAAACTTATTTGTATCCGTCACACGTCCTAAATTATATGTGGCTGAATAATCAAAAAAAAAATTACAGGATACCTCTAGTTATGAAAATATTCAAATGTGTGACTGTAGCCTCAGTTGGAAAGACAAAATGGTCACACAAGTCGGATCAAGTGTGGCTGTTTATTTTATTCTCGTACATTTAGCCACACAAATAAGTTACAGTGTGGCCGTTCGAAATCCTACATGTGTGACTAAATCCCATATTTGTACTAGTGTAAGAGACGCTTAATAAATAGGATAGACATAAGTAATCATTAATGGTTTACTCGCCAATAAGATTAGAGCCAATGAGAAAGGGTTAATTATATACACTTCATATAAAACTAGCAATAAAACAAGTGACAAGCTACTTAATTATCAGGACAGGTCTTCTTATTTTCTCAAGTATCTATCTGTGTACGTGTGTGTTAATCGCTGATTCGTGCTCATTAGTTTAGTTTTTATTTAATCATAACCAAATTGTGCCAGTCTCTCAAGCTGAACCCCCTTGCGTTAGATTAGGATTGTATAGCTAACTTAAGATATTAAAATACTGGTTAGAATAACTAGATAATACGTTCCACTCTTAGTGATCGGCACTCTACTTACTATTATATTCATACTGACCGGTTACACTGCTCGTTAAAGTGTGTGTTTTATTGATAAGTCGGCTAAATATAAATTTAAAACCTGAATACTGCTAAAACCACAACGACATCACGCGCGCACCAAGTCTTTGGAGCCGCTTCCGTGGATATAAAAATTAGAGCAATACACGCACACACATCACCGGGCCACCCCGTTTTTTCGCTCACTAGTGCTAACTTATCCTTATTTCGTCCGAAAAAATTTATATTTATTAAGTCGCCCCCCCCCCCCCAAAAAAAATTTACCTTTTTAATTTTTGTAGCCCACAATCCACTTAGCCCACTCAATTTATTTATCTCATTTACTCCCTTGGGCCTTTTTCCTTTTGTTTCCACATTCCAGCGAGCAAAAAAGGAAAAGTAAGAAAGAAAGAAAAGAAAAAAAGACAGCGCTCTATCTATACTCCATACAACCACCACCATGACCTACAATACCACTCCACCAAGACCACCAGTCACGACTGCCGCCATGCTTCCACCACCAGACACCACAGATTCTGGCTTCCACCACCACTATCCACCCGGTTTGTTTAATTTTGTTTTTGCCCTAATTTAATTTATTGCTATGTAAGTAATTTGTTATTTCATTTTCATTGGTTTCAAGTTGCAAATTGCTAAGTTAATTGTGTTTTGCCCTAATTTAGATTATTGCTAAGTTAATTAATTTTTCCCTAATTTAGTTTATTGCTAGGTTAATTGTTTTTGCCATAATTTAGTTTTTTGCTATGTAAATTATTTCAAGTTAATATTGATTCCTTTTTTTTTTTTTTTTTTTTTTTTTTTTTTTTTTTTTTTTTTAACATTTACCAATTACAATTGAACATTACTACCGTGTAGATCTGTTTACAGCCACATTGGACAAACAGATACATGAGTTGAATAGTAGATTCAATGAGCACGCGATGGAGTTGTTATCTCTTAGTTCGAGTTTGGTTTCAAAAGAGATTAACATTGATGATATTTGTCTTTTTGTTGAGAAGTATTGTCCTGAAGATTTTACGGAGCATGAGATAACTAAGTTAAGATATCAATTGGAGACTTTTAATAATAATGTGACAAAGAATATCTTGCTAAGTGGTGTTTCAACTCTTGCTGATTTATGCAAATGTCTTGTGGAAACTTAAAAACATGAAACGTACTATCCGGTTGATACAGTGGTTAGGCAATCATCTTTTTGCGAACAATTTCCAGTTGTTCAATCATTGGCATTCTTTCAGCTTCATATGAAACAACCGTCGTTTCTTCTGTTGTTTGATAACGAAACGCCTTCATATGACCCATATCTCTGCACCACCTTTTTGGTCGCAATTCCTGCAGACTTGGTGGCACAGATGGTCCCAGTTGCCATCATTGCAGGGAATTTTTTCCCAATGTCTTCTTGCACTCTGCTTTTTGCATCTCCAAAAGGATCAACACCTACCGGTTTCTCTTCTGATGTTCCAGATGGCACCACCGCAGGATTAGAAATTTTTTGTTAATGGTTGTTATAAAATATATGAACATGTCAGACTTTAATAAGGCACGACAAAACAATATCTATTAACCTTACATAATCTCAACAAATCATTCACTAATCCATTGCAATATTATTCTTGTTACTAAACATTCTTATAAGCTTTGGTATCACTTTTTCTTTCCCCAAGGAACATGACTTACCTGGATACCGGATCGTTGAAGTCCTTAGCCTATGCAATTTTAGCCCGTTTGACCGCTCTTCGAGGAGAACCCATAATTTTTACCCTTAACTCTCGTTCATCTACTCTTTCATATTCATCTTCACTTAATTCACTAATCGCTCTTTGTGTCATCTCAAATTCATCAATATTTCCTTTTCATGTGCCTTCAAAGCCTTAACCCAAGCCTGCAACAATCTTCTTATCGGCTAGGTCAGCGCAGGCCTTCTTGTTTAGTATTCGTATTAAAAGTTTGAGATTGTAATCTTCTAGCTGTTTATCAATGGAGTACCTTGAGCATCAGTAGTTGCATCTATCATATTCTTTAAATCTCCCAAAGCTTTATCTTTTGATGATTTAACTGTATCAATCTCCTCTAATGTAGCCTTTAAGCTTGGCTCAACTACTTCTAATTAGAGTAAGAGTCTGCAAGAGTTTAAAAAATCAGAGTCAATCTAAACATTTATAGAATAGATCTGCACGACTGACATGGTAAGACCATATTTTTATACAACACTTTTTAAACAGCACCTGTAACCACCCATAATTTTCCCAATATTAATTTTAATAGTAAAAATTAACTTATTATTATTTGGCAACTTATTTGAGCATTTTTGGAGCCTACATGATTATTTCGGGAAGTTATCTCACATACTGTAGCATACAGTCCCTCCAAGCTACTTAATTTTATCAAGAAAAGTGAAGTAATCACTCCCTGACACTTACTGGTAATTTATTTACAAAACCGAGAAGTCATCTCACTTTTCTTAAAAACGCGACACCATACGTGTACTGACACCAAAAAAGTAATGGTTTGAATTTAATAGCTAATTTTTGGAGTCAATGAGCTTGCTTTTAAATTATTTTTACAAAAATGTTTCCAGAAATATACTTCTCGTATTTTTACCTAACCGAGGAATCACATTTAAAATTTAGATCAACAGGGCACAGAGTACACGAATTACACTCTAATCTATATTACATATAATGTAGGGATGAATCTCTCTCCTCTTAGTCTTAAAATTAAGACTTACAAGCTATAATGCTTATTGTACAATACACAAAGCACTATTAATGATCTTTCTCATCAATCTTAATTTTAAGACTTACAAGTCTTAAAGCTTAAAGTACAAAATACAAAGCACTATTAATTTGGTCAATATATATTTAATGTAGTCAATTAATTAACTGGTCAATAAATACAATTAATGTAGTTATTAAAACACCCCTTACATAAGGATGGTGGCAGTCATGCCTCCCAAAAAAACACATACCTCCAAACCCACCAATAATATCATTCCACCACATTTATACTTTTTTCATACCTCCCAACCCTTTTTTAGTGGCAACCATGCTTTTTTCATACCTCCCAACCCACCAACTAATTTTATTTTTTTATTTTTTATTTTCATAAATTATATTAAACAATTTAATAAAAACATAAATAATTCATTAATAATTAAAATAACATTACATAATACTTGGAAAAAAAATACATAATTATATCTAAAAATCGGTAGGCCATCCATATTTCTCCGCGTACGCACGTTTTTTGGCAATAGCGAATTCTTGCATAACCGGATTGGTTATGTGTTCGTGCGGCTCGTTATAGAATTTCATCGCCCGAATCATAGCCTTTTCGTTAGCATTAGCGAGTTGTGCCGACATCAACTTTTCGGAAAATTCATCCTTTGCACGTTTTTTTTCATCGCCTCATCCAACGCTAGTGATTTCTTTGCAATATAGTTCTCAATAAACTCAGCAACACTATTCTTTGTCGACGACTCGCTAGCGGTCTTTTTCCCTTTTCTTTTTGATACAGGAGTTGTGTCGTCATTTAGATCCGGAATAACAGTCTCAACATTGTCATTGCTTCCGGACTCATAGTAGCTAGATTCTGACGATTTTATTCGTTTGTCGAAATGAGATGTCGAAGATACTTTTTCAAAACATGGTTGTTGCAACCATTTCGGTTCTCCCTTAACAACCTTCCACGCTTCAATATGAGTAAAGGAATTGCCCTTATTTTTCTTATCATAATCGGACATGGCATTATGCATGACGTTGACATCGTCGCACCCACTCTCACGAATGCGAGTCTACAATTATAAAAGTCTATAAATTAACACAAGTATATAAATTAACACAAGTATATAGTTTAAAAATTACTTGTTGGATGTATAGCCCGTTAAAGACACCCATTGCGTGATTCATATTTTTCCACTTTGTGTTCAAGCTATGATGAGTTCGCTTAGTATCTTTAATGGTGGCCTTGAAATGCTCTAAAATTCTATCCCAAAACTTATCTCTACCTTGTTCATTCCCTACTTTTCTACATGTCGAGATATGAATCCACGATTTAGCCAAAGCAACCTCTTCGACCGACGTCCAAGGTGTTAGGAATATAAATATTCAGATGAAGGCTCGGTCACTCCGAGTATCTATTTAGCATTTACATAGCTCGTAGGCTTATTTATATTTGCTTAGTAATATTAGTATTAGTATTATTAGATTAGTCGTATCTATATTTGTGGAGTGGGTCGGGGCTTTCCCCACTGTCAGCTCACTCCACAGCCCACTAGGGGCACAAATATTAGTAAGTATATAAACCCCTTCCCACACATGGGAAGGGTTGGAACTCTTGTAACCTTTCACATTCTAATCTAACATTTTCCTTGTTTTCTCTCAACAAGATTCCCAACTCTCTCTCTCTCTCTCTCTCTAACTTCTCTCTAAAACTCAACCATGGGTTTCTTGATCTTTCAAGATCCAAGACCACCCGAATCATCCACATAATCAAGATGGTTACATCTTACAATTGGTATCAAGAGCCATGGCTAGGTTCGATTGAGTGTGTATGCTTTGACTTGGATTCACGGTTTTCACTGTTCTTGTTCTCATTATTATGGTTCGAACATCAATCATCATTATTTTATGGCTTGAGCAATAACTGAACTTTTGTTGGTCGAATGTCATTATTTGTTACAAGTCTTGCGGTCTTTTTTTGGGCTTAACTGATTATGGGCCTCAATTGTCTACTGATTTTATGAATGGTTGCTTTGGTTTAACGTGTGACTTTTGTTTGGCTTGAAGTAACTTCAAAAACGTGTGTGCTAACAAAAGTTGTTATAATTTTATATCGTTATAATTTCTTGGTAGCGGTCTGTTGAAAGGTAAAAGGTTTTTCTTGACAGCGTTGGTCAAATTGCTTGTTAGCGTTTGAACTTAAAAAGTGACATTCCTGGTGGCGGTTTGAGGTAAACTGGGAAGAATATTGTTGCAGTTTGGTGGGAAAAGGATTGTTCTTGGTAGCGGTTTACCAAAATATTTTGGCTGTCTTTTGTTTTGTAACCAAAATGGGAAAAGTGACATATATTGGTGAAAGGGACCAGTCTGCTACGTTGTTGTCCTCTTGCTCTAGCGGTTTGACCAAAAGGTGGTGGTTTGACCAAATGGTAGAGGTTTGACCAAAAGGTGGCGGTTTGACCAGTCAACAGCTGTTTGATGGTGGCGGTTTGATTACAAAAAGAAATTTATTATTTTTATGAAAAGAAATGCTGCCCAAATCTCTAGAAGTGTAGCGGTTTGGTTTGTGATTGTAAATGGAGATGAAGTGAAGACCTGCGACCATGAACTAAATTCCCAACCGACTTTTAAGTTGACTTCAGTTTTTCAAAACCATCATCAGTCAAGAATATCTAACATCTATAAAATCAGTCATCCAAAAGAATTAAGATTTACATTTTGACCACGCTGACCACAATCTTTTACCAGACTCATTTGTGACATCAGCCTATTATAACATCATCAGTCACTCATGTTTAACTGGACACTACCACTGTCACAGCCAAGATCCAAAACCAACCACAACCAAATCCACATCTAACCTAATCTCATCTTATCCAACTCCATCTCTAAACCACAAGACTCATGAACTAAATGAAAACATTAAATGATCTCAGATTAATTTCTCTCGTGTGTAATTATTACTAGCACGATCTTGAAGATCATGTACACGAAGAAATATCTCTTCACCGATCTCTATTGAAGATCGACTTCTTTTATATCCGAATAAAAAGAAAAGAATAATAACATGTATGTTACTTCATTTCTTTGGTTTGTCGACTAGGAAAACAAAACGAAAGCACAACACAACAAGCACCTACCCGAGACCCGAGAGAGGATCTTGAAGCTAAAACTTCTTTTGTTCTTCGTGGGTTCTTGATCTGTGTATTTTAATGGTACCATGATCAATGTTGACTGAGCTTATTAGTTGCTTTGGAAGAATGATCTGAGATTAGGTATGTTCTATTGGATTATTTTGATGAGATGGGAATGTGGCCTGGTGAGAGAGGATGAGAAAGGGGGCAGATATATGTGTTATTAGGGTTAGGATTTGTGGTTAATTTGGTATTAATACCGAATAATTAGGGTTAAGTGTGAAATGGATCGGGTTACATTTTTTTGTCTATGGATCGGGTTGTTAATTGGTTTTGGACCCGCGCACTTTAACTCGTGTGGACTGGATCATGATGATCATGGGCTGGAATGATATTGCTTTTGTGGAATGTTATTTAACAAAAGGTGTAGGCTTGGATTTTCTTAAAATCCGAAAATTATATCAAACCTTTGTGTTGATATGTAATCATTCAAATGTATTTTTTTAATACATCGAGTTAATTCTTGGTATAATTTTTGCATGATGAGTGGTACTTTGGTTGTTACAAATTCTCATGGGGTGACATTTTTGACAAGATCGGGAATCAACCATTATCAAGATTCACTTAAACCTTCAAACGGCTAGTATTTGGGTATATGAATGTCAACGTGATTACAGAGTTGTGGATTTGCCAGCATTGTCCTATTGGTGCCTGCGATTTGAGTGAGCCTGCGATTTGATCTTTACGATTTGAGTTACAGTTGACTAATTGCGATTTGGTTACTTGCGAATTGACCAGTTGCTATTTGACGCTTGCGATTTGACTTATTGCGATTTGGTTGATTGCAATTTGACAAACAGTGACTTAACTTATTGCAATTTGATCAAGTTGAGATTTGACTTCTTTGACTTGAATTTTGAAGATTAGTATTGCAACTCACTCTTGGGTATTCTTGTTGATTTCACGGTTTCTCTTGTTGATTTTAGAAAATTCCGCAAAAGATTCGATTTCTCGGTTTAAATCTCAAGAGTTGTAAAATCCCGTCAAATTAATTTTGGACAAGTAGGCTGGACTTGGATTTAGACATAATAAAACTTACGGGGTTTGACTATTTTTTCAGGATAAGTTTGTGCTACGAGATCGGTAGGAATTGAGAAATTACGGTAGCTTGTTTGGTTTGTTAATTCACGGGTTCATGTATTTAAGATCTCAAATATCTTGGGGTTGGATGGATGCACGATGTTTGATGATACTTGTTCGAGCGTATTTATAGTGATTAGACTTGGAAGTTCAAGAGGTGGATATATACAATAAAGGATGGAAGGTTGGGTATATACCACTACTTATATTTAAAGGAGTTACATTGTTGTGCTCAATATAGGTTCTAAATCACAAATTTAGTGCAAGTATAAGTCGTGGAGTTGTCTTTTATCAAGCTTTATCAAGAGATTGTTGTTTCTCAAGCTTCTAATGGGATTGTAGTACAAGATCTTCTCAAGAGGTGGTCAGACTTAAAGACAGGAGGTGGATTGGTCAGAGACGTGTTTTAACCTTTTACTCATTCTAAAGTTAAACACATTTCATCTAGCGGTTTTGGCATATTACGAGCTTCAGTGAATTTTTAATCTGCTAAACCATTGATGAGGAGACAAACAAGGGGTTACTACAAGAGAGTCTTAATCACCATCTTCTTTGCAGTAGTTTCATTTGGCTCTTTCCATGTATCTATGCTATGCCTGATAAAATCACAACCATCACGGACTCTCAGCTATGGCAAAAATGTCATTTCATGCCATTTTTGAGGGGGAGAATTGGCGCATGTTTCTTCTCCTTTTGGTCATTCAACCGCACAAGATGATCACGAAGTTCATTTGGTATTCCTTATTTGAGATTGAAGTTGAATTTCACGAAGGCGTCTACTTATTTTATCTTGAAGTCGGGGTTGGTTGGATGCATGACCTTCAATGATAACTTGCTCGTGCTTAAAATTTAAGTTGAAGACTTAGGTTATCTAGTTACCAGCAGTCGGGGTAACTATCACTTAAGTGTCACACGTAGATGACGTTGTCGATAATCGCAAGAGGTGTTAATGTCTCATACTTTGGTTGGGTATTGAGTACTTAGATATTTGCTTGGAGCATTAATTCTCTACACCGTTCTTCCAACATTAGTGCAAGCTTAAGTAACGAATTTGGGGACTTCTATTTCATTTTTCAAGTTGGGTATATCTGGTTTCCTTCACCAAGTGGTCACAAATAGCCGACAGAATAATTGGAGAAGAATTGTTGCTGATCTCTTGCATGTTACCCGAAGATGATATTCACCAAAACCAAAATTTTGGCTAACACATTCAATTTGTTACTGTCTCACGGTTTCTTCTTGGTTTTGTAAAATCCCGAGAAAGAACTTATTTCTCAGGTTTAAATCATAGATTTGTAAAATCCCGTGATGATGGGTTATGCGCTCTTGACCGTGATCGGGTTAAAACCATTATCAAAGTTCATTTAAAACATCATAAAGGGCTAGATCTGGGCATTTAAACCACAAGATGTGACTGCGGCATTAATTCACTATTATTATTTGAGGTTGAAGTGAAATTTCACGAGTGCGTGTACTTAGTATCTGAAGATATCGGGGTGGTTGGATGAAGATTCTTCGAGATCCTTGTTAGAGCGTTTAACCTTTACAATGACGAGGAGTTAGATATCTAGTTATTTTTTCTTCCTCTCTATTACAAAATAACTATCACTTTAAGGAGTTACGTTGTAGTGCTCAGTGTCACACGAAGTTGTGGATATCCAAGAGGTGATGTATGTCTTATACTTGATGGTTGGTTGGTTGAAGAGTATAGAGTACTTAGGGATTCAATGTTGCACGAAGTCTCTACACCGCTCTTAGTCACGCATTAGTACAAGTTTAAGTCACAAGTTCGGGTTATGTTACTTCAGTCTCAAGTTCATCAGACTGGGTTTTCTCCATCAGTGGTCACGACATCAAGCCGACAGAATGATAATGGGGTTGGTAACGAGTTAGATGAGAGATATAGAAAAGAGAGTAATGACGTCTGTACACGTCAGTGCAGGCCTCGCTCTTCAACATTATGACGTCTGAATACCTCAGTTCAGACCTCGTTCTTCAAGGAAAAGAAAAGTGTACGCTTGAGTGCACTTTATCTTCAAAAGAAGAGGAATCTTCTTAGTTATGGCCATTCTCATCAACAAGTATCATGCTCTTTCCGTGCTTATTCAGTCTTCAAGTGGATCGGCGCATATTGGAGTATACTTTTATTCACATATTCAACCAAAAATTGCAGTTGACAGGCATATGCAATTTTTGAGGGGGGGGGGGAAGGGTGAATAAAAAACATGTCAGTCTTCAAGAACCGTCAAGTGGAGTTACTTACAGTTGATGGTATTCATATTCACTTTGTAACACCCCAACCCGGCAAGGGTAGAAGTATCACACAAATGGCTCCATATCAGATCAAACAAAGCATACAATCAATAGTAATACAATGGTTCTCAAGGTTACAAATGAAATCTTGCAATACAAAGGGTTACAAAGGAAAATAAAAGCTGCCTATCAAATCCATAAGTACATCTCTTCTAATGGCTTCTACTCAAGGTCTTCTAGGTCCAAAGTCTCTTCACTCTTACCTAGCTTCCAACTAAAACCTGCCGCGGGAAAAGAAACGCGGCTGAGCTACTAGAGCTCAGTGAACAGA
The DNA here is from genome assembly GCA_021014915.2 of Artemisia tridentata subsp. tridentata. NCBI lineage: Eukaryota > Viridiplantae > Streptophyta > Magnoliopsida > Asterales > Asteraceae > Artemisia > Artemisia tridentata. The sequence goes on along the minus strand of CP139503.1, from coordinate 27,096,686 downwards.
TATAACGTAACAAGCAGTAGTATAATGTATAATTCACATGAGTAAAAGAATGTGGAAGCATGAATACATGGTATCAAGATGAAAGGTAAGAGTACATGGTATCATAAGGGAAGGTAAAAGGGTACATGGTAAAGGAAGTCAGAAATCTACTACGAGCCCATAACATAACATGAATCATAATCATAATCATAATCGTAGACATGCAGAGGGGAGACCTCTTAGTATCCTGTGAATATAAGGGGTGTCCTCAATCATGGGTATCCTGTAAATATGAGGGGTGTCCTCAATCATGGGTTGGAGTAGCTAGCTCCCGGAGTGTGAAAGACGTGTATCGCACACACCATCAATCACCATGCATAACATAACATAACATGAACATAACAAATCTAGGATGCATCCATACGCCCCAGGTGGCCATAATCTGCCTCTACGTAAACATAACATGCAGGGACGGGACAGGTCATCACTCTCCTGCCCTAGAGTCATGCCATCGGTGCATCGACTGACATGGACATGAAACCCTCATGCCTAGTGAGTGGCTCGTAGTATCAAACTGAGGGTAAAGGTCAAGTATCATGAATCATGTTTTAAGTTTACTTGCATAGGTCAATATCATGTTTCATAAGTTCATAATCATGGTTCATAATCATGGTTCATAATCATGGTTCATAAGCAAGGTTCATAAGCAAAGGTTCATAAGTAAAGGTTCAGGAGCAAAGGTTCATAAGCAAAGGTTCATGAATGAAAGGTTCATAATCATAAAAGGTTCAATATCATGATGGTTCAATAATCGGAGTTCATGAATGAAGGGAACATAGCAATGGTATAGGGAAACCCTAACATGAGTCATAATCAGAAAACGAAGGCCTCTTAATAAAGAAGCAGAATATCTGTACCTTATACCGCAAGTGAAAACACAACTAGAAACGAAAAGATCGGAAGTAAACTCCATCTTCAGCGAATCCTTGAAGACACGACGAAGATTCAAGGACACAAGATCAAGTCACCAAACACTTTTCTTCCTCCTTTCTTGACTAATTATGAGCAAACTTCAAGCCTCCTTATAGTTGTCTTGGATCGAATGGCAGCAGCATCAAGAGAGAATAACCGATTTTCTTTTCTTTTTTTTTTTTTTCTTTTTTTTTTTTTTTTTTTTTTTTTTTTTGAGAGAAATTAGGGTTTTTCTTGGTTTGGGATTTTCTGTATATACCGAACATATGGAGGGTGGATTGGGCCATGGCTTGTTGGGTATCTTCAAGTGTTTAGGCCCAAAGGTTTAGTGCTAGTATGACAAAAGAATTTCGGCCCAAAGAAGCACAAAAAGAAAACGTGTGCAAGTTCATTATTTTCGGACTATAGAAACTTCTTAAATGAGCCATACTTCATATCATACAGTTCTTGTATTATTTCGTATTTACTTTTGGTTATACGTTCATATCATATAGTTTCGGTCATAATGCGTTATATGACTCAAGTTTTTAATTTATAACGTATTTTATAAGTTATTAAAACTTTAAATTTGAGGGCATTTTAGTCTTTTCAGATTATATTAATTTGCGGGTTTTACAACTCTTCCCCTCTAAAAAAAAAATTTTCGTCCTCGAAAATTGAAGACGCAAAGTTAAACGAAGTCGTATAAAGTTGTAAACGATCAACAAAACATTCTCACGCCCGAGCAGGTTCTTCCAAACCAAGTATTTTCTCATGACTCAAAGTTGCCGATCAAATAATTTCGGTTTTCTCAAAAAGTCATAACGCTCAGGATTCACATCAAAAGAATGATATACTAAACGTAATGGATGATAAACGTATCTCATCAGAAGGGGTTCAGGGAAGATGTAGGACTGACGGATTTTCGTCCGTGGAATAGGAATAGTCAAATCAGATGAAAACGTATCGAATTGTAGCGAACATGGGAGTAGTATATGGGTTCAAATTCTTCGGATTCTCAAATAGTCTCGACTTCAGTATAACCTTTCAAAGGTATTCTCATAAACAGATAGATCTTGCTTTCTCAGAATCCAAAATCTCATATCTTAATTCATAACAGATCGTCATGGACAGATTCATCGAATGTGAGATGTATTTATAACAAATCATAGGTGAATTTCTTCATAGTAACAGATCGAGACCCTACAGACAGAAAAATGATTGTTTGATAACATCAAACGGCGGAAAGCTCTACAACAGAACCTAAGATTCTTATCGGAAGTACAAAGGTCAGCAAACGAGTGTCGAGTATCCAAACGTATCAAGCCGTATAACGATGAAAGCAGATTACATGTATAGGCAGAATGAACCTAAAGTCTCAATCAGATATCAGAAATTCTAAGGTTTCTAAGGAACTCCTCGAAATGTCCTATGATCACAATAAGTGCACGTTATATGATGTAAGTATTATCACGTTGGCCAGACGTCATAATACTAGCATCATATAAATATGCCCTCATGATGACCATGCTTTATCTCAAGTCGTGAAAAATCAACTTATCTAACCACCTAACAGTCCTTCTATACCTTAGGGTTGGTCCGAATCAATCATCATTACAAATTCAAAATCAGAGAAACAGGACGTACAAATAACGTAACGAAATTAGTAAGCATCAATGAAGTATGTCGTCCAAATCGTCAGGTCTTCCACAATACATCAAAATTCTCATGACAAAACCGTCATCCAACATACGCAGAAAGAACACTAAACGGAAATACTAATGGAGAACCCGAATCATTCAAAGGATCTATCATCAGGTAACGGGAGCTTAAGTGGGTTAAGCAGAAGTGAACACGCCCTCAATAACTTCATCCTTCACGAAATCAACTCATCCAACCACAATGATCATTCCAAAATCATCCATTCGACTACATGATTTCAAAATCTCTTCCAAGTCCGAGTAGTCTGTCTACGCTTGTCCATCTGCTCATACGGTGAGAAGGGATGATAAACTTGAGTCTGGTCCCTCAAGCCTTCGGCACTTCTTCTTGACACTGTGGTGTGGAACGTAAATCTCTGATATGGTCACTGTGCATCTTCCATTAGCGAGTCTGCTTCTGCTCTCAATTCATCTTAGTACAACTAAAATAAATAGAGGAGCAAGACTGCGTGTCTTTGACAGGTCTTCTAGCACAGTTCGAAATTCGCCAACTCAAACTGCTGTCGTCACCGGATGCCTGGTAGTGTTGTCTGCTACAATCTCTGGACGCCAATCAAATCTACTCTTTCAGAACAAAGGGGTCATTTTACAAGATGATCTACATGTTCCTCGTTCGTCTCAGAGCACAAACACACTGTCATACTATGACAATTGTCCAAATACTCGTGAAAACATGATTCTATTAGCCAATACAATTGGCATTATTAAAACTCCTAATGATCCCAAAGAGTACGAAAACAGCTTCATGAATCGTTTCAGGGAAAACTTCATATGTACCTCACATCACCTATCTTTCTCTTTACGAATGAAACTGAAATGCTTCACGGAAGTTTCTCTCGGTTAGTCAACTCCCTTCTTAGAAGTTTTTGTGGTAGTTTCTTTAGTCCTTCAAACATTAAATGAGGTCGTCTGATACGGAGTTTTCAAAGATAGACCAAATCAATCATAGATACGTGGAAATGGATAATGATTTCGGATAGTGATACGGTTAAATTCACGATAGTCGATACGTCACGGCATACTTCCCTCTTTCTTCTTCATAAACAATTTGGAGTATTCAAAGAGAACACTGAGGTGACAAAACCATATTCCATCAGCTTCTTCAATCTCTCGACTTCTATAGCATCATGGTTCGTCAACTGAGATCGGTTCAAAATTTCATTCTACTTCTCAAACAGGAGGGAAACCCAAGAGTTCCATCGGAGAACACCAGAAAATTTGTACAACAAAACTTCCAATGCCAAAGTTTTCTAAGAGCGGATACTAATAGGTGTCAGGAAAAATCAAATGAGATCGAGGTGGATGTTCCCATAGCAGCGTTAAGCTTAACAGATTTGAGCAGTTACAGGTTATCATAACAAAAGTAGGATGGAAATAGATTTCCAAAGTCACACATCAGATACGGTAGTCTCTAGCAGCTTTATGAAGAGTCAGCCATTCCATAACTTAAGGACCTCAGAATCGAATATATCAAAAGTAAATAGATTCGTAGGATGAGCACGGTCGCCAAGCCAGAAAGATAGTTCATATATCGAGGCCAAGTACATGGCTCATCAATAGTGTAGAAATAGATAAGCGAACAATTCAAGGTATTGGAGTCTTGTTTAGCTATTTAGCATAAGGGGCAGGTAGGTTGGGAATCATCGGTAATACGAACATCATATAACTGTCAAAAGTCAGGCGTATAGAATATCAGTTATCAGCATCATCATGCTCAGTTAACAAATTCATATCGGGACAAAATTATCATCATATCCTTCCAAAGGAAACTAGTTGACTGCAAGATTCAATATTCAAAAGGAGGGAATAAACTTCCTATATCCATGGTTAATAATCACCAGAGTTCTCATAGGAGTAGCAATGGACTTTGCAAGACAGAGTAGTATCAGATGATACATTTATATCCAACACGGGTAATGAATTCATAGAATGTGTCAAACACATCAGGGTTAAATGCCCTTCGGAAATGATTGGAGAGGTATCAAATAGATCGGAAGTGAAGATCAAAATCAGGTAGTGGTAGCAAAAGTTTAATAATCGGAAATCATGGTAGGGAGTCCAAAATTGTTTCAAATGTCAAAAGTGAGGCATAGGAGAATAGTTGCCAATCTCTTATCAGAATAAAATCAAAATTAACTATCCAGGGAAGACGGATCAACGAAACAGATCTTACCGTTCAAAATGGGAGGCAACATTCTTATACTCGTGGTTAAAACACCACCAGACTTCTCATGGGAATAGAGATGGTTAAGACGAAATCAAATATTGTCAGAAGGTTCATAGATGCTTATCAAAAGCAAGAAACAACTAACAGAATGTATCAAGTATCTCATCGTCATGGGGATTCTCAGAATGCCCGAAGAGGCATCAAAATGATTAACAGAAGGATCAGAAGTTCAGAGTCAGACTCTGCAGACAAGATCAGATAGTGTCAGGCAATTACTATGCAGTTCTTAATGCCTTCGAGATTTATTTAGGTTCAAAACTTAGGTAGTGCAAAGCTTAAGCTTGTAATTTTCCAAAAGTGATCTCAACAGGCTTAAACCAAAAGTAAGGTACGAATCAGAGTGATGCGGAAGCAAAGATACTTAAATAAACACCTTATGGTCTACCCATTCCTCACTGGTCAAAAATTATGTTCTTATGGGGTTATCCTAAAACAATTCTTACAGGTTACCTTATGAGCGCCTACAGTGGAAACTTAGTGGTCCTAACTTACACAGGCCAAGGGTAAATGTATTACAAATCGTAACCTGGCTTTGATACCATAATTGTAACACCCCAACCCGGCAAGGGTAGAAGTATCACACAAATGGCTCCATATCAGATCAAACAAAGCATACAATCAATAGTAATACAATGGTTCTCAAGGTTACAAATGAAATCTTGCAATACAAAGGGTTACAAAGGAAAATAAAAGCTGCCTATCAAATCCATAAGTACATCTCTTCTAATGGCTTCTACTCAAGGTCTTCTAGGTCCAAAGTCTCTTCACTCTTACCTAGCTTCCAACTAAAACCTGCCGCGGGAAAAGAAACGCGGCTGAGCTACTAGAGCTCAGTGAACAGATATAACGTAACAAACAGTAGTATAATGTATAATTCACATGAGTAAAAGAGTGTGGAAGCATGAATACATGGTATCAAGATGAAAGGTAAGAGTACATGGTATCATAAGGAAAGGTAAAAGGGTACATGGTAAAGGAAGTCAGAAATCCACTACGAGCCCATAACATAACATGAATCATAATCATAATCATAATCGTAAACATGCAGAGGGGAGACCTCTTAGTATCCTGTGAATATGAGGGGTGTCCTCAATCATGGGTTGGAGTAGCTAGCTCCCGGAGTGTGAAAGACGTGTATCGCACACACCATCAATCACCATGCATAACATAACATAACATGAACATAACAAATCTAGGATGCATCCATACGCCCCAGGTGGCCATAATCTGCCTCTACGTAAACATAACATGCAGGGACGGGACAGGTCATCACTCTCCTGCCCTAGAGTCATGCCATCGGTGCATCGACTGACATGGACATGAAACCCTCATGCCTAGTGAGTGGCTCGTAGTATCAAACTGAGGGTAAAGGTCAAGTATCATGAATCATGTTTTAAGTTTACTTGCATAGGTCAATATCATGTTTCATAAGTTCATAATCATGGTTCATAATCATGGTTCATAATCATGGTTCATAAGCAAGGTTCATAAGCAAAGGTTCATAAGTAAAGGTTCAGGAGCAAAGGTTCATAAGCAAAGGTTCATGAATGAAAGGTTCATAATCATAAAAGGTTCAATATCATGATGGTTCAATAATCGGAGTTCATGAATGAAGGGAACATAGCAATGGTATAGGGAAACCCTAACATGAGTCATAATCAGAAAACGAAGGCCTCTTAATAAAGAAGCAGAATATCTGTACCTTATACCGCAAGTGAAAACACAACTAGAAACGAAAAGATCGGAAGTAAACTCCATCTTCAGCGAATCCTTGAAGACACGACGAAGATTCAAGGACACAAGATCAAGTCACCAAACACTTTTCTTCCTCCTTTCTTGACTAATTATGAGCAAACTTCAAGCCTCCTTATAGTTGTCTTGGATCGAATGGCAGCAGCATCAAGAGAGAATAACCGATTTTCTTTTCTTTTTTTTTTTTCTTTTTTTTTTTTTTTTTTTTTTTTTTGAGAGAAATTAGGGTTTTTCTTGGTTTGGGATTTTCTGTATATACCGAACATATGGAGGGTGGATTGGGCCATGGCTTGTTGGGTATCTTCAAGTGTTTATGCCCAAAGGTTTAGTGCTAGTATGACAAAAGAATTTCGGCCCAAAGAAGCACAAAAAGAAAACGTGTGCAAGTTCATTATTTTTCGGACTATAGAAACTTCTTAAATGAGCCATACTTCATATCATACAGTTCTTGTATTATTTCGTATTTACTTTTGGTTATACGTTCATATCATATAGTTTCGGTCATAATGCGTTATATGACTCAAGTTTTTAATTTATAACGTATTTTATAAGTTATTAAAACTTTAAATTTGAGGGCATTTTAGTCTTTTCAGATTATATTAATTTGCGGGTTTTACACACTTGTTCAATCATCAAAAATTGCAGTTGGCAGGCATATGCAATTTTTGAGAGGGGGAAAGGGTGAATATGACTCTACATGTTGATTGATGATTGAGAAATGGTCATACGACTCCTGAATACGTCAGTTCAGGAGTCGTGCAAACCATTTTTCTCCAACACTACTTCTTCCGTCTATCAAGGTGTTGAAGAACATGGTCATGGAATGCTAATCGACATCTTCTCACGGGCTGATACAATCAGTAACAAAGGGTTTCTAGTCAATGCTTCATGTACATGTCATTACGCTGCATGTACACATCATGATGATGATTCCGATTAATCGTAACCATCATGGGGGAGAGAAATGTGTACACCAAGGACGCACAACAGGTTCACGTAATCGGGCTTTATACTGCTTCTGGGTTGAAGTTATGCCGGTGATGATAACCGCAGAGATGATCAGTGGTTCAACTTGTTACCTTGGTATTATCGTTTCGCTTTTACGTCATGGGCTGATTAATCGTAACCATCAGGGGAGAGAGAATGTGTACATCAAGGACGCACAACAGGTTCACGTGATCAGGGCTTAATATCTAAGGATGGATACATACTATAGATGATCAGTGGTTTAACTTGTTACTTTGGTGTTATACTCAAGACTGAAGAAGGTCGAGTCGTCAGTCTACTCTACATTCTCTGTTGGGTGTTATCATCTCATGTGTATGCTGCGGGCTGATGGGTTATATGTAAGGTTACTGGAAGGCATTTGGTGAGATGAAGATGATTGGTATTCTGTTCCTCCACATTGGGCAATCTTGAAGAAGGTCGAGTCTACAGTCTTCTCTACATTCAAAAATGTTGAGTTCTTTTCTTACAACTTGATATTTAACTTAATCCCATGACAGTTCTTGTTTGATGAGTTGTGGAGTTAAGTTAGGTTCAAGTTGTTCTGTAGTTTAAGGTTGGGTCCAACTTGATTTTAACCTAATCTCATGACAGTTCTTGTTTGATGAGTTGTGAGGTTAAGCTGAAATCAAGTTGTTACTGGGCTTAAATTTGTGGTTTAGCTTAACCTCATGACAGTTCTTGTTTGATGAGTTGTGGGGTTAAGCTAGATTTCAGTTGAGGCTCAACTTAAACTTACGAAAAGAGGCCTAAGGTTTTTGATGGCTTTACTCAAGGACGGGAGTGTTAGAAGACTAAAGACGGCATGCATTTGGTTACCAAAAGAGTTCTTCTAATTATGGGTGTTCATCCAAAGTCTTCCTTCTATTATGGGTGTCCATCAGAAAGGTTGTCAGATTGGGGGAGAGCACTAATTAGGGGAGAGTGAAAAGCCTGAATTAATCCCTAAGTTAAAAGTGCTCACGTTACTCTTCAGCAAGTTAAATGATGGAAGCGGAAAAGATTCAGGATGCTGAGGAGTAATGGTTTTCGGTTCGTATCCTTGTATATATTTTACTTCTTACTTTCTTTTTCATATCTTATACCATTTTGTAAATAGATATATAGAAATCTTGCTAATTGTAAATAGAGAAACGTAAATCCTGAAAAAACCATAAAAATTTAAAAAATAGAAAATACCAAAAATAGTTTCACCTAGGCATGTCTTCTGTTTATCGATAACATTTACGGACTTAGAAATGTCATTCAATAATGGCACGGGTCTTTAAATGAAGCTCGAGCAGAAGTTAAAATGGATGGTTAAAACATGTCTAAATGGCTTGTTATTACTTCAGATAGCAACCCATGCTTCAAAATGGGGAAAGCACGTCGCCAAAAAGACGGCTGTTCCTCCAACTGGGTGATGTTCACCTGGGCATGGATTACTTTATATCCATGTTTCTTCGATTTGATGTATGTTTCAGTGCATCATTTCTTAAAAAAGAAGAGAAGTCTTCTTTGTATACAAATAGTTTTCATTCTATGATTCTTCTGAAAATTATTTGTGAGACACTTGGTGAATATGTGTTGTATGAAATTTGTTTAAACTTGGATTATGCATAAAATATGTCACTCAATCAACGACTACAAATCTTTAATACGGGTCATTGATTGAGGGGGAGAGTGAATTCAAATTTTATATCATCAAACGGGTTTCTTGGTTAAATCATACTTGTTGAAATGGTTTTGCAGTTAATGGGGTATTAGTTGAAGAGGATCTTGCTAAAATTTTATATCAAATGGCCAAATGTGTGAATTGCTAGAAAGTTTAGGTCATTATGTGCAATGTGCTTATAGTTTCCTAGCTTTATATATCTAGAAGGTTCATTTGTGTTACTTTGGAATCCTAGTGTAATCCCCTAAATACTTTAAGACTCAAAACCTAAAAGAAGTAAGAAAACCAGTTGCAGTTGATGTTTTTGAATACTCCTATGACATGTGTATGATCTGAATGAATGAGTTTCAACTGTTGTTTGACTCTTGTTAGTCGATTGCTACTTAATTGTTGTTGATATTGTGCATATGTTCTCAGGATTCGCTTAGGTATGTAGCTATCATGATAGAATCATGTTCCTAAGATCCTGAATTGAATATTGAAATCTGTGTGAATTGCCATGCTCATGATTGCTACTTGCTCTTCATGCTAGATAGTAGTTTGACGTATTTCCTGACTGTGGTTTGATTAAATGAATTTGGTATAATAATGTGGCAAGCTGCTGAAGGGTAGCTATTAAGAAATAGTGTGTCTGTATGCATGTATATCTGTGTTGATATTCTTATGCAGATTCCATAGCCAAAATGAATGTGCCAGTTCCCATTCTAACCATTTGATCAGACGTTCAAACTCTATTGATTGGCTCGGAATTCACCACAACAATAATGTCGGCAACAACTACAACAACAACACTTTCACCACCACCACCACCATCCATCTAGTCGGATCTCGCCAAGTGGGGATCTACAATACTTGGATGTTCTTGTTGGTGGATGGATAATTGATGTTGACCAATGACTTACTCAGAAAAGCGGATAATTACATCGTCTGCACAAAAAGGTCAATATCATTTGTGTCATAATAATCAATTTGTGCAAAATAAGCAGTGAATCTCTCTCTTAGATTAAGGGGGAGAATAGTATGTTCCATTATCAGAAAATATTAAATCGAACACATTTTCTCCCACATTTTTCTAACTTATTTAAATCAATTGGGATCACAAATCTCAAATGGTTTGAAATTTTTGATCGGGGGAGAGAATGTGATTTAAATATGAAATCTGATAAAATGTGATGTTTTGGACATGAATGTAAGCTCTCTCATAGGTGCTAAACTCTTTCGTATATCGATGCACATATTGAGGGGGAGCAAATGTTTTGTGGAAACAAAAAGGATTTGGCATCCCAAGAGATCGTGACTCAGACTTGACAAATGAATTGACGATAGCTAAAGTCAGTAGTCGAAAGGACATGTCCTGGACGGGTAATAATTTCAAGCCAGTTTATCTGGTGATGTAAGCGTGTCTCGCAAAGGACGTGTCTGAGTAGAATGTACCAATTTCGAGCGATTTTCCTTGAATGTGATCTGGACGGGTAATAATTTCAAGCTAGTTTACTAGTGATGTAAGCGTGTCTCGCGATGATCATGTTCTTGAAAAATCAATCAATTCAAAAGTGCGAGCTTCACCCAACATGTGCAAATTTATAATTAAAACACTTGAGCACGTGTTGAGGGGGAGCATTTGAAAATTTCAAAACTCTCAAGGTGTTACTAAAATGTGTTTCTTAATCATGAACACTTTGAGAGATTTTTCAAAGATTTGGTTTGGCAATCGTGGAAGTACACCAGAGACCGACCATTTTATTTAATGCATGGAGTTATAAGGATGGTAAGGTTAGGTTCAAGTTCCCACGATCCCGCCAGAGCCGGAGGGATCTACCCAGGGACAATCCACTAGATAGTGTAGAAGTCCTTAGGTATGATTAAAAAAAAAAGGAGAAATGTGTATTAGGGAAGAGTGTTGACTGAGATGGAGCTAGTATTGGAACAAACCCAACAAGGTTCTAGTAATGAAGTCTTGGTAAGTACTGAAGGGGTTGAAGAATGAAAAAGAATTGTAAAGATAAAGGGTGAAAAGAAAGAAGCCCTCCTTACAACTTAGGCAGAAACCGGGTCAATTCATATGCTGTCAGAATCACTTAGATGATTGCTGGCATTGAAGACAAAGTATCATGGACCCAGTGATACGCTGCACAACCCTCCCTAGCCACTCAAGGTCCCTTAAAGGATTCTTGTTTCAATTGTCACGGAGTTCAATACATTTTTATCGTCTCTCTCACTCTGAGTTAGATGATATTGAATAGGTGGCAGTTCTCTCCAAGCCTCCGCTCACTAAATCAAAACACACTATCGAGTCTAGAGCCACGAGATGTATAAAAAGATCTCATAGGAACACGAATTATTTCTACACTGGTTGTTCAACTTCAAGGACACCAGTTGTAAACTAAGGATGTGTTTGTTTATTAAGAGGGTCTGAATCTGAATCTGAACCGCACGTCTGAATCTAAATCTGATGCGTAAATGTCTAAATCTGAATGCATCTGAACGGAAAAAAAAAACTCATGTTTGAACGGGTAAAAAAAATTTTGGTTATTTTGTGTCAACAAGAGGCATTCAGACGCGTTAAGACACCCCTCTCAAGTCTTGACCATTAAGATCTAACTGCATCTGAACGCGTCTGAACGAAAAAAAAATAAACAGTCTGAGCGACAAAATGTCTGACCGATTCAGACATTTTGCCCGTTCAGAGGCTGTTCAGAGGCATTTTCAAAAAAACAAACGCAGCCTAAGAGTCCTACGCAGATCTTAGCAATCTGCCAGAACATTTATGAGAGAATTTACGAATGTAATTCTCAATGATTGAATGGAAATTCCTGCCAGGGTCAACATCAAGCAGCCCTGAAAGCAGGTCACTTCGGTAATTCCCTGTGGATTACGCTTAGTGATCGCGGCGGTTTCAAATGGTCTACAGTCGTGGAGTGATCTCCAGCGACTCACCTAATCGTTGATATACTACGATACGATCTTAAAAAGCCCTCTGTGGGTTTTCGATTAGGAACGGTCCTGGTCAGGATTAGAGAGAGTTTTCACACTATGCTGTTAACAATCTCGAAGTCCTAACCTGTAAGTACCGGACGTTTTATTGCTAACTGTCGTATGCAGGAACATCTGGTAGTTGAAGCTGATTGTTGTTGCAGCTGTTTGCGGTTGTAGCTGATTGAGGTTGCAGCTGAATGCGGTTGTAGCTGGTTGCAGAAAAGATGCCAATCCTCTACCACATGTTCACACTACATCATCATCTTAATCAAAGAAGTCATGATCAACCTAAAGACCTTTAACACAGCTTCTGCAAACTCTGATGCTGAAGATCATGACACCAAATAGTGTGAGCATGTTGGGAATTACATATTTGATGATTACAAAACTGATAGGCAAGAATGAAGAAAGAAGAAACAATAAGGACCTAATAGTTAATAGTTAGCTTTCTTAGTAAGCTAGGGTTTGTAACCTCCCTCTATTATATAAAGAGGGTAGGCGTCTAGGTTATAAACTCATTTATTGATAGTTCGTCTCTTTAATGAGAGTCGATTGAAACGCACAGAGCGTGTTTAGTAGTTTGTAGTAGGTTTTTATTTTTATGTTTAATAAAGAAAAACCTTGTTAAGTAAATTTGATTGTGTTGTTCTTATTATTCCGCTGCGTTTGCAATCATTGTTTCTATAACCCTAGATGAGCTTGATCTTGGTTTCTACAATTGGTATCAGAGCGGGTGGTTCTTGATCTAGGGATTTACAAGGTTTTTCTATCAATAAAGGAGCAGATTCGAAGCAGTTTTGGTGCAGTTTTGATGCAGTCAGTAGCAGTTTTGGAACAGATCTGGTGTATATTTGAGGTATTCGTATTTATTTTTAGAGCAGATCTGATTGTTGAATGCATTTATAATTGATTCACGTGGGTCCGATGTTAAAATTGATCGATGAATTATTTTAATACATGGGGTTTTTGTGATCAACGTTATCTGCTGTGATCATCTTATGCGGCGCCTTGTGTATAGTTGGTCAATTAAGGGTTGTTGCTCACGTGTTTGTTTGTCATTCGATGCATCTGTATCTGTTTTGGTCAATACTGATTGAAACATTAATTGGTGAGTAATTGATTGACTGCTCGTACTGATATGGATTATTTAATTCGTTCAATAATGTTGGTGGGGCTGCTGATGATTATTCGGACGAATTGATTGGTCAAATATACTTGGATCTGATCTGATTGGTTTACATGGTTGTGGGGTCGAGATCTTATTGGTGGGATCATTGGTTTGTCGCTTATGTACACTGCTCGCTTAATTGGTTAATGCAATTCATTGTTTGGCATTTACTGGTTTGGCTGCTTTTGATGATAATTAATTGGTCGACTGTTGGTTGTCAGCGTACGTGATTGAATTAATTCTGATTGTGAGGTCTGTAGTGAATTAATTCTGATACTGCTGGTACGCTATTTTGTTCCTACTGCTTTCACTCGTTCCTGCTGCTCTCACATGGATACTGCTGCTGCATTTTAATACTACTGCTTGTCGTTCCTACTGGTCGGTTACTGCTGGCCGTTCCTGCTGGTCGGTTACTGCTGGTTATTTTGTTTCTGCTGCTCGTGTTAAAAAAAATTATTATTATTATTTGGTTTCTGCTGATCGATTCCTGCTGGTGGTTTTTGCTGCTTGTGATGGTGGATTCCGTTTCTGCTGGTTTCGATATATATATATTATATTTTAGTAGGTCCTCAGACGCCCTTGGATCTTGGACGATGTGATGCTTATGGCTTGGTTACTTTTATTGATTTGGTTTGGCGTTTACAGGTTGTTTAGTATATAACGTAATGATGTCGTGGAAGATCCGGGACCACACGCATTATTATAGGGTTTGATCTGGGATCAAATGTGCGGTTATGGATGATGAACGTCCGGGACGACAATCTATAACTGATATGTAATAAATATGTCTAGTTTGCACCAAATCAGATAAAGACATTTTAATCGATTATGTAACAAGTTCACCCTTTTTGTGAGATGCAAAGAGGATTGAGGTAGATCGCTGGCTGAGGCAACAGTTACATGAGAGAGGAGGATGTTCTTGCACTTTCAAGCCGATTAAAGTCCGAGATTCATGAGATGGTTAGTATATTTTTAAGGGGAAGCTTATTGATCATATACTTATCATCTACATGCATCACTTAAGGGGAAGGGTTTACGAGATGCACAAGACCCCTATTGGATGATTAAAAAAAGGGGAAGAAGATTTATGATGTGCAGCTTATTATTTGTGATGACATGTTTTAGCATTGTTTCTTCATGCAGATTGTTTTGTAATATCAAATAGGGGAAGATTGTTGGGAATTACAGATTTGATGATTACAAAACCGATAGGCAAGAATGAAGAAAGAAGAAACAATAGGGACCTAATAGTTAATAGTTAGCTTTCTTAGTAAGCTAGGGTTTATAACCTCCCTCTATTATATAAAGAGGGTAGGCGTCTAGGTTATAAACTCATTTATTGATAGTTCGTCTCTTTAATGAGAGTCGATTGAAACGCACAGAGCGTGTTTAGTAGTTTGTAGTAGGTTTTTATTTTTATGTTTAATAAAGAAAAACCTTGTTAAGTAACTTTGATTGTGTTGTTCTTATTATTCCGCTGCGTTTGCAATCATTGTTTTTATAACCCTAGATGAGCTTGATCTCCTAAGATAGTGAATCGACTGACTCCCAAAATGTTTGCTTTGATGAAAATGAATTTTGCAGGCCAACATTTACCATTATTGCCTGCCATGTTACACAATGTCAATCCTGCTGACAACCCAGATCCTCTGATAATGTCAGTGTCCCATCATCACCCATTGCAGCTGATGCTAGTGCATCCAATGCTGCTGGTGAAGGGACTTCAGTTGCTGCTGATGCATCTGCATCTGTTGCTGCTGATGACCCATTACCACCATCACCTAGACCAGTCACACCTGAGACTAATGTCCCTGATGAGTCCAATGACCAGACCATCACAGTTGAAACACCTGTTGTCCAGCCAATACCTTCTGTAGACTTACCTTCTTATTCAAGTCCTTCTAGGCAACCTTTAAGAGAAGACATTCATATAGGGGGAGAATTTCATATATCTCCACCTAGATCTAATGAAGCTCACAACACCTCAGGTATTCCTGCTGGTGGAGCTGAGGATGCTGCTGATCTCACTTCTATGTCCCAGTTACTTGACAGGTCTATGCAGAAGATTGAGGCATTAGAGTCAGAGCTTACAGAGACCAAAAGGAGTTTTCGTGAGAAGGTGGAGACATTGGAAAAGGAACTCAAGGATACCAAAGACTCTTTTAATGAGACTATCCATAAGCTACATGAAAGGATCAGCTCATTGGAAGCTTTACATCTTCAAAAGAAAAGAAGGGTTGTGCTTTCTGAGTCTGAGGAAGATCAGGATGATATGTCATTTGATGGGCTTAATGTGCTGGCTTCTGTTTCTCTTGATAGTGCACATACTGAAGTGCCTACTTCTTCTGAGCACCCTATCTCTAATCAACCTCAGGCCTTCACTGAAACAAGGACTATTGATGCTGATGTCTCTGGTGCTGTATCTGATGTTCCTCCTGAAGTTGGTAGTGTTTCTTCTGAGTCTGAGGTTCCTAATAATACTGCTGGTAGCTCATCCACTGCTGCTGGTAATGACACCATTCCTCCTGAAGCAACACATAATGATGCTGAGATAGCTGAAAAGGTGCAGGCACAAGAACTTGCTGCTGAACAAGCTAGACTAGCTCAAGTTGCTCAAGATGAGGAGCTTGCAAGGCAAATGTCTGCAGATGAAAGGAATATAGCTGGGATCATGAATAACACAAGATCAGAAGATCCTACTTCAGAAGAGTTCAGTGAGCAAGTTGAATACTTGTTGGCGTCTGATATGATTATTAGAGCTCATGGGTTTATGATTCTTCAGATAGAGTTCAGAGTTGGATGAGTGTGATCGCATTAAAGGATCAGAGATCAAGTCTATGTCTATTTATACTAGTAAAGATCTTCATAGTGTAAGCAATTCACTAATGGAGAGTGACTTATCAAGGATAGAGTTTAACTGCCTACCAGAATTCATTTTATGAGATATCTTAAGACATCAGCTAAGTAAGCTCATGACTTCAAAGTTGGACTGAAGCTGAAATTCAAAAGCTGTCCTTGATACCTATGCAAGGATAAATCTTCACTCATGACGCATCACAGATGGTCTAAGGACAGGCAGAAGCTCACTCAATTCTGGGTATCTGAAGTGGATGATCAAGATTTAGTTAGGGTTGACTCCGATAGTGATTCAGAAGGTGATTCCCTTCATTCTTAGGGTCATATTGCTCACTGGGAGATTAGGTCTACTTCTGAAGGTGAAGTTAATGTTTGGTTTTCTCTTAATGGGACAGTCAAATTCTTTACCTTTCTGAGGGAGCTTTTGAATAAGGTAGAGAGGAAAGATTTGGAGAATCTTTATAAGATAGTGGAAAATCACTATCAAACTCATACTCCTACTGGGATAGGACTAATGCTTTGGGGAGATTTACAAGTTTTAATGAATTCATTGGAAGGTGAAAAGGCTAAACTGGTGTGGGGTAATCAATCATCCTGGAGAGTATTTTCTTGGAGGCTATATCCTTCTTCCAATGTTCATGTAGTGGAGCTCATCTCTGGCAAGATCTTGTCTATGTTTGTGGATGTCACTTATCCTTTATCTGAGGGACTTATGAAGAGAATGCTCACACAGAAGGTCCGAGTTCCCAAGCATACTATTGGAAATGATTTAACCACAGCTGAGCAGTTGGTCAAATTCATCAAAGATCAACTTGCAGCTAAAGGTTCATCTTCTTGATGAGGTTTCTTGTTGTTGTATATTTTTCTTTCTTGATTTTTCTTATTTTCTTTTCTTTGGCTTTCTTTCTTTTATGTTTCTCTTAGTTAAAAAAAATAAAATAAAAAATAAAATAAATAAATAAATAAATAAATAAAATAAAAATTTCTTGTATATTTTGTGTGCTAATAAGATGGTTTTGAGTAACACCTTGCAGGTACAGTGTTGGTGTTTACACCTACACAGCAAATAGTATTCAACTCACCATGTCTTGCAGACAAGAAAGAGTTGACTCACCATGAGGGTACGGCTCTGGTGTGATGATCAAATCCGTTGATAGCTGTAATAGCTTGCTTAAAGCTATAGGGTACTTCAACTCACCCATGATTCAGTTCTGAGAGTTGAAAATGGTTCTCAATTCACCATGGATGTAACCCTTTATGGGATCCAAAGAATTGGCTAGTCCACAAAAGTATGGTTTGTGGTAAAGACACTTGGTATCCATATTTGGTATTCAATTCACCAAGGTTTGTTGTAACCCAAGAATTGGCTAGTCTTGAGCAAACGGCTACAGGTAAAGACAACTCAAATCCATTTATAGTTGTTGATTTGCTAATAAATCAGATGGTTATCAATGTACCATGGTCTAACACACCTAAACATTGGCTACTCCAGTAGTGATGGCTATTGGTAAAGAGACATCAAATCCATTAATTTTCAATGATTCACCTCTCACAGGAGTTAACACCCCTGGAAGTGATGAGAATAGTGTGAAACTTAAAGTGATTTGATGTACATATTGTCATAGTAGCAGTCAAGATCAAGTGAATGACATGGTGACTAGCTTAATATTTTGGAGATGATTTCCTATTGCTGCTGAACTATAGAGGTTGCTGCTAGAAGTATATGCTTACAGTTTGATGCTGCTGGTTACTCATTATTGCTGCTGCTCAAGAGCAATCCTCATGCCTGAGATTTTACAGTTCTATCATGTGGAAACTGGAACTTAACCTTTCCCAGGTCAAATTCCAGTTTAGGGGAGGATTGTTAGGAATTCTGGGAAATGATATATTTCTCATTGCTGCTGGATTAATCCTCTCTCTATGGGCTTCAAAGAACTTACAGGAACTCAAGAACACTTAGGGAATCTTGCAAGTTAACCTGGTCAACTTCAAGATTAGGGGAGGATTGTTAGGAATTCAGGAAAGAAGATATTTCTCATTGCTGCCGATAGTATAAGCTGGTTCCTGCCGATAGCTATGGTTCCTGCAGAAGCTCATTGCTGCTAATAGTTATATCTGGTTCCTGCCGATAGCTTATTTATGTTTCTGCTGATAGTTTTTATTACTGCGGGTTTTAGTAAATGTTATCCCGTATGTTTAGAGTTTGTTAGAGTTATTTTAGGAAGAGATTGATAGTTATCTCTTTACATGTTTTTTATGGGCTAGGGTTTTCTTGTTCTATAAAAGAAACCCTTGGCTAGCTTATTAGAGGGAGATTGAGAGACAAGAGAAAAACATATTTTATTTAGTGAATTATAAGATCCATAGAGGATCAAGTATTATTGTTATTCTTCTCTCAATTATTGTATTTAATTTCATAGTTCTTTGTCTTCTTCATATACTTGTGTTTAGGTTCCGCATAAGCATAAGTATACCACACAGAGATTCTTGCTAGCTCTAAAGATCAATCAAGGGCTCGATCCTACAAGTAAGTAACTTTGATTGTGTTGTTCTTATTATTCCGCTGTGTTTGCAATCATTGTTTCTATAACCCTAGATGAGCTTGATCTTGGTTTCTACAGAGCATGTCTGCTCGAAGACTATCACATCACGTGGAGACATACTGCTGTAAGATGACTTGGAAACAAATGTTGGATGATAAAGTCGAAGAATACTCAAAGATCATCCAAGACAATCAAACAGTCATCAAATGATTACTGCTGGATGCACAATGCACAAAGATACAAGACTTTGAAGAATCAAAGACTACGAGCTATAAAGACAAGTTCAGAAGAAAGAATGCTATAATTCAAATTATTATTTCCGGGGTGACCACCCTTAGGGGGAGATTGTTAGGAATATAAATATTCAGATGAAGGCTCGGTCACCCCGAGTATCTACTTAGCATTTACATAGCTCGTAGGCTTATTTATATTTGCTTAGTAATATTAGTATTAGTATTATTAGATTAGTCGTATCTATATTTGTGGAGTGGGTCGGGGCTTTCCCCACTGTCAGCTCACTCCACAGCCCACTAGGAGCACAAATGTTAGTAAGTATATAAACCCCTTCCCACACATGGGAAGGGTTGGAACTCTTGTAACCTTTCACATTCTAATCTAACATTTTCCTAGTTTTCTCTCAACAAGATTCCCAACTCTCTCTCTCTCTAACTTCTCTCTAAAACTCAACCATGGGTTTCTTGATCTTTCAAGATCCAAGACCACCCGAATCATCCACACAATCAAAATGGTTATATCTTACACAAGGCTTTTTATCCGCTTTAGTTTTCCCTTTACCGACTTGAACATCTTCATCTAGTATATAATTAGAACATATAAAATTATAACGTATACAAAAATTATAACAAGTAAAATTATAACGTATAAAAAAATTATAACAAGTAAAATTATAATGTATATATACATTATAACAAGTAAAATTATAACGTATAAAAATAAAATATATACCAATTTGAGTTTGTGGTTGCGTTTCGGGAACAATCTCAACATCATCATCGTCTTCATCATATAGAGGTAGTTCGCGTTCCACACTTGTTTCACGACGCGAAGGACCTTCACGGTAGTCAACAAACGGGTTGAAGTCACTCGTCATTGATATATTATATTGGCTTGGATTCATCGGTGGTGGAGGTTGGGGATAGTATCCCGATTGAGGGTATTGTTGATGCATCGGTGGTGGAGGTTAGGGATAGTATCCCGATTGAGGGTATTGTTGATACACCGGTGGTGGAGCTTGCGGACGAACACGACCACGATTGCCACGTCCACGACCTTTTTGTGACGATGAAACACCTTTTGATTTGCTTGGATCCATGATAAAAATGTATGCGTTTTAAAATGTATGTGTTTGAATCGAAAGTATAAAAATGGATGTGTTTTAGTTTAGTATATAAAGGATTTTTTTTATTTTTTTTTTTGTTTTTGTTTTGAAGCCCAACGGTAACTAGCCAAAGCAAACGGTCGAATATTAATTGATCCAACGTCTCTTTTTTCTTCATACCGTCGAGTCATTTTTTGCCGCTGAAGCATGCCGCCGAGCCATACCGCTGGGGTGGCGGCGGTGTTCACCGGCGGTATGGACCATACCGATGGCCATACCGCTGCCACTGCCACCATCATAAGAAATACAAATTATTAAGCATATTGTACAATCAACTTAAATACAATTCTTGAATTAAATGTTACTAATACAAATAATAAGTCACATTATACAAATATTCAAGCACGAACGGGCAACGGGCAAAATGGGCTCGAGCCCGAAAGGGCACGGGCCAAACGGGCTAGAGCCTGAACGGGCACGGGCCAAACGGGCACGGGCTAAACGGACTCATATTATACGAATGACTTTAAAAAAGACCCAAAAAGACGCCATAAATTCCTTAGTTAAGGAGTTGAAATACGTCACATGAAATTCTTGATATCCGTAAATTTATTATCAAAAAAAAAACAATAAACTAAAATACATAATTCATCGAAAAATATTATTTCAGGGTACCCGCCGCCGCAACGCACGGGTAGCTGCTAGTATAATAAAACTAAACAACCCCTTGATAAAACCGCCCCTCTCTCTCTCATCTTTATAAAGACGGGGGCTATTTGGTTATAAAGACGGGGGCTATTTTTTAGGCCCTTTTTTTATTTTATTTTTTTTATTTTTATTTTTATAATTTTGTTTATATCAAAAAGTTATAAACCTGAAAGTGCGGAACAGTAAATATGAAGTTTAATATGTCAAACGCTTAAAACTGTCAAAAATACGGAACAGAAACTGACAAAAACTGTGCTGTACAGAAAAAAATGGGGACAAATGGAGAGACAAGGTGCCTGCCACCCTTGTCCCCCCGTATGTACAGTACATCATTTTCACCTCCTCCTTCCCAAGGCCTACAAGTCGATTCAACCTCTCCTCCCCAGAGTCAACGCCAGCGGAAAGTCTATAGGGATAGAAGATTGATAATGATTTTTACTCTTTTTGCTCACACACAAGTTCCTCATCAAGAAAGCATGGTCAAGCTTTTCTTCCTCTTCCCTTTTTATATTCATGCCAAATCCACAGGAGATCCCACATCCACAAATCTCACTTGTAAATTATCACAAGGAAAAGATCTTCCAAGGGTTGATAAGATTCGTTGTTTTGGGTCTCTTGCTTGGATTCGGTTTTGTATTTGAGCTCTTGTTTTGGTTCTCCTGTCAAATCGACTCTCAAATGATTGTAAGGGTTCTTAATTTCACTCATATTTGTAAAATTTTGATATTAGGTTGTTAATAAACCTTGCGGTTTCTGATTTTTGCAAGTTGTATAGTTGGTTGTGATAATAGGAATCGATCTATTAATTTCGTGGATATAAAGAGGATTAAAAACATTTTTTTTACCTTTGTTTCGTGTGGTATAACCTGAGGAAAAGTGGTGTTTGTTTGTTATTGAATCGAGTCGACTCACTGAGTCAATTCACTGAGTGAGTCAACTCGCGAGTCGTCCTTGTTAATGCTAAATGTTTCTCGCCATAGTAGCTAATAATTAGATAAAGTGGTTTTTGAGCAATTGTTTGTTATTCCTGTTGTCGCTATTGTTGTGGAATTGAGCCCTTATGTATCTCTTTATTTCGGTTAAGATCAGTTCGTGTGTAGAGTTAAAATGTTGTGTTTGCTTACATTGAAAACCTATGGCTTATTCATGTCTAATAAGCTCTAGTGAACTTGTTTTGATTTTGGTCTCGGTCTCAGCTTAACATTAAACATTAGGAATGTTTGTTTGATTCGGGGAAACTACAAGTTTTGGTCCTATTTTTGGTACTAGCGACTAGGGCTGTTCAAAAAGCTCGCGGCTCGTAGCTTGCTCGAAACTCGCTCGAAAAAAGCTCGAAAAAAGCTCGCTCGAAATCGGCTCGTTTATAAACGAGTCGAGTCGAGCCGGCTCGGTTTGTAAACGAGCTGAGCCCGAGCCAACGTCGGCTTGGCTCGTGGCTCGCTCGTTAGCTCGCTCGTTGGCTCGCTCGTTAGCTCGCTCGTTTGGCTCGTGTATATATATATATATATATATATATATATATATATATTCAAGTTTTTGGAAATGCTATTTTGTTAACTTCTAGATGAAAGAAACTCAAGTCTGTTATTTTGTTAATTACTTTGATGGCCATATTGCAGAACTGCAGAACTAATTTTTATTAGAATTGAATTAGTATTTGACATTTTGACCTGGATTAAAATCGTGTAGCTTATTTTTTGTTTTTTTATGTTAAAGTATATCCCATTCAATGTAAACGAGCTGGCTCGAGTATTTGACGAGCCGAGCCCGAGCTCAACTTTTCGGCTCGTATAAATAAACGAGCCGAGCCGGCTCGGCTCGATTTTTAAACGAGCCGAGCCCAAGCCTACCCTGGCTCGGCTCAGCTCGGCTCGTTTACAGCCCTACTAGCGACAGCACCTAAACTTCCGCGTTTTATCTCGAGTCAGTCACCACCCCAAACGGATGCAATTTTGTTAACAGATTATAAGGGTACGTTTGAGAAACCAAGGGTAAAGACTTTTGTGTTGAGTCGATGTGTTTGGTTTCGTTGACTAGTCTCAGCTCGGGGTATATTAATTTAACTCGGACTATATTAACGCGTTAGTGTCAATGCGGAACAATTTTTCTTACTCATGTGGGTCTGTGTGTGTATTCAACCCTTAGGGTGCTTTTGGTTGTTTAGTCCTTGGGCTGAAGGTTGGGCCATATGGGTTGTTGACTAGTTGAGCTAAGTTCGAGCATGAGTCATAAGAGGGTGTCTTAAATTTTGTAGATCGTATTATAACTATAATACATTTCCCGTGGCTCGATGAACAGTACCCTTAGGATGAACAGTAGCTACAATAGCTACAGTAACGGGCCAACATGAACAGTACCAACGAGCTACAGTACTGGGCCGATGAACAGTACTGTAACTACAGTATTTTTTTTTATTTATTTTTTTTAAGAAACTTGAATCAAAAAAAACCCGCCGCACGCGCGGGTGCACCACCTCGTTTGATATATGTGACGAGTTGCGGGTTTTAGAATTATACTTAAATAATGAAACTGTACGTTGTTTTGACATTTACTCATTGGTAGAGTTTCGGATTTCGTTTAGAATTCAAACGTTATACATAAAATGAGTCTAAACACCCACTTATATGATAAGCCAAACAAATCCAAATTCGAATGCTAAGACAAATTCAAAAGGTTAAAACTTCCAAACTGTGTAATCCTACTAGTGTCCAAAAAATTCGAAACAAAAGAAAACCAAACGGATGTAGTGTTCTTGCTACAATTTCAAAGTTTGCGCATATGCGGGCCATGGTATACCAAGGCCCAAAATCCAAACGAACCTTAGGGCTTTATTTTCAGAACCCTCTTAAGTGCAGGAACTGCGAGAACTCTTTTAAACCAATGAAATTTTTTTAAATATTAAAAATTATTATTAATTCAAAAGGGTATTATAGTAAAATACAATTTTTATATTCTATTTGAATTTTTTTTTATAAATCCGGATTTTTAATTATCCCAAAATTTTCGGATTTTTTTTTTTTTTTTTTTTTTAGGCTAGCATGGTTCCAGATATTACAGGTGCATATATGTTTTTTCTTATAAAAGATGAGGTGTTTTTTAAATATGTTTCTAGTATGTAATTGTTTACACTTTTTTTTATCAACCTCTTGATATTTTTGCCTAACCATTATTATTTTTGAAAGTTTGATACACGAATCAAATAAACATTTATAAAATAAAAAACAAGATTCATAAATTTATATGTTACATTTCACTTGATTACAAGTACAAAAACACATGCAATAATCCTATATCTCCAAAAATCGCAAATTATCTTTATGTATATTCGTGTTCATCCACTTCGCAGTCTTAAATGATATCATCATCTTCATCAATCAATCTGAAACAAACATGCACGAAAACAATTAAACCACAAACAAATAAGAAACGAAAATTAATCACAACAACTAGCATAACACATATGCACAATCTTGTGTATATTAAACTAATGACCTAAACATGTTTTTTTAATAATAAACACAAAACATATATGTTTTATAATCCAAAACACAAAACATATATGTTTTATACGTAAACATATATGTTTTATACGTAAACATATATGTATCTTTGCAAAACATATATGTTTTATCATCCAAACAAAAAACATATATGTTTTTTTATACTAATCCCAACAAATATGTGTTATCTTTGCAAAACATATATGTTTTATAATCCAAACACAAAACATATATGTTTTTTTACACAAAACATATATGTTTTTTTATACTAATCCCAACAAATATTTCCCAACAATTTTTTTTTACACAAAACATATATGTTTTAATATCCAAACACAAAACATATATGTTTTTTTACACAAAACATATATGTTTAAAAAAAAAAAACTAACATAACCTTTATTGGCATCACCTCTTAGTCTCCTCAGCTGATCCTTTATAGATTGTGACAATTGTGACAAACACCCACGATACTAACAACAAACACCAGGAACAAAAGACATAAAAAATGAAGAGAATTTAAAACCTTCCACAGCTTGATACACAAATTTGTTCCACATCTTGATACACAAATTTGTCCCAGATGAGGTCACTCGTCCCTTGAAACTTCCTACCTGCACACATGGATCAACTAATATAACAATCCTTATAATATTCTATCATAATTGTTTTCACTTCCTAGGTTCTTTGCAAAAGCGCTCAAAAAAATAAAACAAACCATTCCACCCAGTACATAAAAAATTAACCGTATGGATATTTCCTTTTCCCATTCCACCCAATACTTTTTTTTTTACAAGAACTGAACACCACACAAACCTTTCTTCTCATTTTTTAATCTTCTCCAAACACACACTAGTGTAACAATACATGTATGTATGTATGTGCAAAAAAAATATATGTCCTCACCGAGGAAGAAGTGGTGCTGCACATTTTAAGTGAATCATCAATAAGTAAATAAATGAAGCAATAGATCTAAAAACACATATGCACCATTTTAATTTATTTTTACCAGCCATAAACATGTATGCACCATTCCTTAAACACGTATGCACCGTTCCTTAATACTATTATTTTCCCATTTAATAAACAAAATACACTTCTAAATATACTTGTAAACCATTACTGTTTCAAATGACAACTTCTAAATACGCAAATTTGTTTTAAACTATTTCAAACATCACAGTGATCCAAAATGAATCAATTCACAAACCTGTGATTTATAACCAACCAATGACAGAACCATGGGATACTAAACAGATCGAACATCGTGAATTACTACTAAAGATCCAGACCAGATCTGTAAAAATTATAAGAAAATATATATATCAAAAACTAGAACTATCAGATCTCCGGTTTGTTGCTTTCGAAACACATATCTAAAGGATAAAAGATGGACGACGACGGCTGAAGTTGTTGACTGTGAGATGTCGACGACTGTATTTGTTTCGGTGGTGTCGGCTATGGTATAGGTGGTGTCCGAATCCACCATGAGCGACGGCTTTAGGTGGCCATTTTTTGGCGGCTAGGAGAATGGGAGAGAAGGCGTCATGGTTTTTTTAGGGTTTATGTGTAACTGGTTTTTGTGGGGATTGGGAATGGGAGAGGAGGTGGTGGTTTCTAGGTTAGAGAGAGAGATGTGATCCAAAATTTATGATGGCATTTTTTTAGGATGTGACTATAATACCCTTCAGCCATTTAAGTCATTTACAAAAGTTTTTCTATTCTTTTTATTAATGACATTAATGGCACATATAATCTCATCCATCGATTAAATTATCCAACGGTCCAAAGATAGTTCTCGCAGTTCTCGCACTTAACAGGGTTCTGAAAATAAAGTTACACTATATATATATATATATATATATATATATATATATATATATATATATATATATATATATATATATATATATATATATATATCGGACTTGTATTATGTTGTTATCTATTTAATTGACATGGGAAAAATTGATTCATAATGAAGTCTTTCAACTTGGAACGTTTTATAAACGAGCGGGTCATGGCAAAATTTTATAAAATTACTACACTTAAACTTTATTTGCGATAACTCTTCTATTTTAAATTCGTCGAATGACGAGAGACACACTTTGATAGTGAAAAACTTTTGAAGTTGAATAATAAACTTAAACCTTCCTTTATATATGAAACATGTATGTTCTATACAAACTAATTGGGAACTTGGGGTAAATACCGAAACTTAACAATTGACTTCTACATTGACATATTTCTTTGTCAATACTCCCTTGACTTCGTTTGTCATTCCTCTCTCGACTCAAGTTCGCATCCGTACCTTTCTCGACTGTGTTGATTTTCTATTCCTATTTTGCGTGAGTATTCTTGAGTCTATGCTGTCTTACCACCACACGAAAAGTTAACATTAAACTTTTTGCAAACTTTGATAAGAGCAATCTACGAAAACTAAGACGATTTTCTTTTCAAAACTCTTTACTTCACGGGACGTATTATGAGATAACTATATATATATATATATATATATATATATATATATATATATAGGTTGTGCTGATCCGGCACCATTGTGCCTGTACCCTCGATATCGTTATATTTTGCTCTTGATGCCTGTTGTGACCACTGTGATATTTTGCGTTGCTGCAAGCTAAGGTGAGTTCATGGCCACTACTTCTACTAGTTTTTAAACTGTTTCTGGGAGAGAATACATGCTCGTTTTTAACTAAACTCAATGACTGTTTATTTGGAATCTGCTAACTGTTTACCCAATATTTGACTGATTGGCTGAAATATTTGATTTGGTCATTTGAAGGCGTTATGTGATTAACTCATATGCAACCCCACTCTATTTAAACTTGTTTTACAAGCGGGGTGAGAAACATGGAAAATTATTTTATGGACCATCACTGTTGTTATCAACTATTACGTGGATTAGCTTAAGCACTAGTAGGTCCCAATTTGCCCAAACTCATGAACCGTCAATTCTTGCTGGGAAGCGCGAATGTTATAAATAGATCTATTGGGAGTAACGTCCCCGTTCGGGTTGACCGGATAGGAAAACGAACATATACCATATCGAAACCACAAGTGTCTGGGATATACATTTGTCGGGCCTTGATACTTAACATGCTTCTAGAGCATGCACACAAGTTATAGCTTCGGTTGCATAAACTTAGAGCTAGCGTAATAGACTATTTTATTATTGGGTTGCGTACCCTACTCATGGTCCACATCTCTAATTTTAATTTAAGGTAAACATTATTTTCATGACATTGTGAGCGACACAATGGTCACAAAACTCTTATGGAACTCACAGTATTTTTTTACTGCTCTATCATAATTCTATAAACTCACCAACCTCGTGTTGACACTTTAGCATGTATTTTCAGGTATAAAGCGATAGCACACTATTGGAGGCTTTTGGCAGGGCATGGCATGGTCATAGAAGACTCTGATGTATTTGGGACCGCTTGACTTCTTTTATGGGCTTTATTTCCGCACTGTTTTTGAAATGTTGTAAACAAATCTTTTTTTTAATACGAAATCTATTTTAAAAGGTTGAGCTAAAACCGTTCTTTGCACCTTGTGTTGAGATACCAATTTAGTAGCACCCAAACATGTATGCTTCCGCTAAACCAGATTTTGGGGGTGTTACAGATTGGTATTAGAGCCTAGGTTATAGAGAACTAGGTATTTTTAAAACCTAGACTATACCTGCTTTTACGAAAACTTAACCCTATGACCGCCACATGCCTGCCTACCAAGCCGATGCCACATTTGTGATTTTTATTACTAATATAATTGATGAGATGTGTACACTGTTATTGGATAAGTATATCCATCTATTTTCGCTACCTACTATAAGTATCTTCGACATACTTATACACACGCATCATACTCGTTGTGGCATTACGCCTTTTCTCTACGCAATCTCATCAATCGTCCTCGAGTGTGGACATTCGCCTTAATCATTTAAGCAACTTTTAAAAGTAAGGGACATATTACTGGCGTAACTGAGCTGAGTATTTCAAAATTTATTGAACCTCGGTGGAATATAGACTGATCACCTATATTCGACCAGGGACAGTGGGACATAGCCTGATCACCTATGTCTGACTCAGAGGTAAATTTTGCAATACTGAGAGTAGTTATACTAGAATTAGGTCCAGAATGATTTACTACTTGATTTTTGAAAGACTCAAAACTCTCTGTGTGTGCATAATCATTGCTTAACATGAACATTCACATCTACACACAACACACTGGCATCACAACATCTTATGAACCGTAATACACCGGCACCGCTATACCTCTCCATTATATGGAATTTCTGGTTGTCACCGTCTGACCGTAATTTGCATCGGGTCGATTAGATCCGACTGGCACCGTTTGAATCCGTGTTGCTTATTTGTAACTCCTCAAGATTGTAATAAGCCAGCTGAGCTTATTGGAGAATTCGGATTTGATTCTAGCTACATTTGAATTTGAATTTGGCTACGTTTGGAATTGATTTTGAGCTATGTTTGAAATATGGATCGCTGGATTTTGCGATTTTGGACCTCATTCTAGATTTGGATTTGTTATCCAGCTTTGTTTTGTTGTGGCTTTGTTACAGTCACCTCCACCTCAAACCCTACACTCAACTGATGTTGTACTTTTCGCGTTAAGTACTAAGTACACTCCTGAGACAACCAACTGATTGCTAGTAGCAATAAACACCCTCCTTCGGGGTCGTACCCTGAACTTGATAAAATTCCCATTCGGCAGAGATTCTATGCCCGACAGAAACCTTGAGACTTTAAGGAATAACCTGAACCGCGTTCCTTGGGACAATCACCTGATTTTTCTATCGTCTCTCGAGAATATCAGTTATTATTGCTACCCTCTCATAAAATAATAAACCATGTCGCTAATGCCATACAGACTGTTTTCGATTATTCTATAGACCATATCGCGGTCACCCTACAAATGTTTCACTGCTAAATTATGAAATCAAAAATTCTGACCCTACAACTATTTTGTAAGCAACGAATGGTTCTCGTCCTATAAACTATCTTACAAATTGTTTCACAAGTTATTTTATAAACTGATTTGTTGCCTTATCACAAACTAAACTGCAGTTTGCTATTATTTGGGAAAATAATAAATTGTTCCCCATTACTCTATAAATTGTTTCACAAATCGTTTTATAAATTATTTTGCAATCACCCGGTGCACTATCCGTCCACCTGGAAAGAATTTATATTACTACCTCTTGTTACCGTTAAAGTAGATTGAATACTTATGTTATGAAATCTGTAGTGATATCCTTCTAAAACACTCACTGGGATGCGTGAAATTTTTCTGCTCAAGCTTTACCAAACTTTTTGTCAAGGAATGTCAAACGCCAACTTTTGTGAAAATTATCCCATCCACACCATGACTAGGAACCGTTTTATGAAACTTTGAATCTTTTGAAACTGTGCCACCCTACGTATCTATTGATCTCTAACAAAGGAGTGTGTATTAGCTGGAAAGTTATTTTGGTCTAATTCGTATAAAGACCTACTCAAATAAATTTTTCGAACAAGATTTCTATCCAACCCTATGAGAGGAAAAATACACCACTCCGACAACCAGTCCTCATGTTATCTTATCACTCTAAATCAGAACATGTATCTCACCAACTCACAAAAATGGGAAAACCAATGGTAGACAACCAGGGTATCCTCCCACAAACAGAGATAAACCCATAAACAGCCTGGTGAGACGCAAATTTGTTGTGAGTACCAACATCTCTTCTAAGACTCCAATTTATCGGATAACATAAACCGAGATCCGGGATGGATTTCGCGTTAAGGAGGGTAGACTGTAACCACCCGTAATTTTCCCAACATTTATTTTAAACGTAAAAATTAACTTATTATTTTTTGGCAACTTATTTGAGCATTTTTGGAGCCTACACGATTATTTCGGGAAGTTATCTCGCATACTATAGCATACAGTAACCCTCCAAGCTACTTAATTTTATCAAGAAAAGTAAACTAATCACTCCCTGACACTTACTGGCAATTTATTTACAAAATCGAGAAGTCATCACGCTTTTCTGAAAAACGAGACACCACACGCGTACTGACACCACAAAAGTAATGGTTAAAATTTAATAGCTAATTTTCAAAGTCAATGAGCTTGTTTTTAAACTGTTTTTACAAAAACGTTTCCAGAAATATACTTCTCATATTTTTACCCAACCGAGGGATCACGTTTAAAATCTAGATCAACGGGACACGGAGTAAACGAAATACACTCTAATATAATAAAGCTAAACAACCCCCTTGATAAAACCGCCCCTCTCTCTCACTTTTATCACCTATCCATTTTTATCGGCTCCTTATACTCTCCCCGAGATTTCAGTCAAGAAAGATGATACATCATTTTCACCTCCTCCTTCCCAAGGCCAACAAATCGATTCAACCTCTCCTCCCCAGAGTCAACGCTGGCGGAAAGTTTATAGAGATTGAAGATTGATAGTGAATTTTACTCTTTTTGCTCACACACAAGTTCCTCAACAAGAAAGTATGGTCAAGCTTTTCTTCCTCTTCCCTTTTTATATTCATGTCGAATCCACAGGAGATCCCACATCCACAAATCTCACTTGTAAATTATTAAAGGACAAGATCTTCCAAGGGTTGATAAGTGTCGTTGTTTTGGGTCTCTTGCTTGGATTCGGTTTTGTATTTGAGCTCTTGTTTTGGTTCTCTTGTCAAATCGACTCTCAAATGATTGTAAGGGTTCTTTATTTCCCTCATATTTGTAAAATTTTGATATTTTGTTGTTAATAAACCTTGCGGTTTCTGATTTTTGCAAGTTGTATAGTTGGTTGTGATAATAGGAATCGATCTATTAATTTCGTGGATATAAACAGGATTAAAAACATTTTTTTTACCTTTGTTTCGTCTGTTATAATTTGAGGAAAAGTGGTGTTTGTTTGTTATTGAATCGAATCGACTCACTGCGTCAATTCAGTGAGTGAGTCAACTCGCGAGTCGTCCTTGTTAAGTGCTAAATGTTTCTCGCCATTGTAGTTAATAATTGGATAAAGTGGTTTTGAGCGATTGTTCGTTGTTTCTGTTGTCGCTATTGTGGTCGAATTGAGCCCTTATGTATCTCTTTATTTCGGTTAAGATCAGTTCGTGTGTAGAGTTAAAATGTTATGTTTGCTTACATTGAAAACCTATGGCTTATTCAAGTCTAATAAGCTCTAGTGAACTTATTTTGATTTTGGTCCTGTTTTTGGTACTAGCTACAGCACCCAAACTTCCGCATTTTATCTCGAGTCAGTCACCACCCCAAACGGATGCAATTGTGTTAGCAGATTATAAGGGTACGTTTGAGAAAACAAGGGTAAAGACTTTTGTGTTGAGTCGATGTGTTTGGTTTTGATGACTAGTCTCGACTCGATGTATATTAATTTAACTCGGACTATATTAACACGTTAGTGTCAATGCGGAACAATTTTCCTTACTCATGTAGGTTTGTGTGTGTATTCAGCCCTTAGGGTGCGTTTGGTTGTTTAGACCTTGGGCTGAAGGTTGGGCCAGAATAGCAAAACCCATATCCTTTTTGTAAGTTTATGTGTCATACTAAAAGGGGCTCCAAGAATACTTGCTACACATTTTATGACACAGGCTTGTTGCTGAGCATGCTTAAGAGCTTGGGAAGCCCAAACAAATAAGCTAATTCCTTTCAAGGTCATGTGGGTTGTTAACTAGTTGAGCTAAGTTCGAGCATGTGTCATAAGAGGGTGTCTTAAATTTGTAGATCGTATTTAATATCTGTGATGAGTTGCGGGTTTTAGAATTATACTTAACTAAGGAAACTGTACGTTGTTTTGACATTTACTCATTGGTAGAGTTTCGGATTTCGTTTGGAATTCAAACATTATACATAAAATGAGTCTAAACACCCACTTATATGATAAGCCAAACAAATCCAAATTCGAATGCTAAGACAAATTCAAAAGGCTAAAATTTTCAAACTGTGTAATCCTACTAGTGTCCAACAAATTCGAAATAAAAGAAAACCAAACGGATGTAGTGTTCTTGCTACAATTTCAAAGTTTGCGCATATGTGGGCTATGGTATACCAAGGCCCAAAATCCAAACGAACCTTAAGAACTTGATAATTGGACATGGATTTTATTGTATTATGTTGTTATCTATTTAATTGACTTGGGAAAAATTGATTCATACTAAAGTCTTTCAACTTGGAACGTTTTATAAACGAGCGGGTCATGGCAAAATTTTATAAAATTACTACACTTAAACTTTATTTTGCGATAACTCTTCTATTTTAAATTCGTCGAATGACGAGAGAAACACTTTGATAGTGAAAAACTTTTGAAGTTGAATAATAAACTCAAACCTACCTTTATATATGAAACATGTATGTTCTATACAAACTAATTTGGAACTTGGGGTAAATACCGAAACTTAACAATTGACTTCTCCATTGACATATTTATTTGTCAAAGCTCCCTTTCTCGACTGTGTCGATTTTCTATTCCTATTTGGCGTGAGTATTCTTGAGTCTATGCTGTCTTACCACCACATGAAAAGTTAACATTAAACTTTTTGCAAACTTTGATACGAGCAATCCACGAAAACTAAGACGATTGTCATTTCAAAACTCTTTACTTTTTGAGACGTATTTTGAGATAACTATATATGTATATTAGGTTGTGCTGATCCGGCACCGTTGTGCCTGTACCCTCGATATCGTTATATTTTGCTCTTGATGCCAGGTGTAACCACTGTGATATTTTGCGTTGTTGCAAGCTAAGGTGAGTTCATGGCCACTACTTCTACTAGTTTTTAAACTGTTTCTGGGGGAGAATATGTGCTCGTTTTAACTAAACTCAATGACTGTTTATTTGGAATCTACGAACTCTTTACTCAATATTTGACTGATTGGCTGAAATATTTGATTTGGTCATTTGAAGGCATTATGTGATTGACTGATATGTAACCCCACTCTATTTAAACTTGTTTTACAAGCGGGTTGAAAAACATACAAAACTATTTTATGGACCATCACTGTTGTTATCAACTATTACGTGGATTAGCCTAAGCACTAGTATGTCCCAATTTGCCCAAACTCATGAACCGTCAATTTCTACTGGGAAGCGCGAATGTTATAAATATATTTATTGGGAGTAACGACCCCGTTCGGGTTGACCGGATAGGCAAATAAACGTATACCATATCGAAACCATAAGTGTCTGGGATGCACCCTTGCCGGGCCTTGATATTTAACATGCTTGTAGAGCATGCACACAAGTTATAGCTTCGGTTGCATGAACTTTGAGCTAGCGCAATAGACTATTTTATTTTTGGGTCGCGTACCCTTTTTATTGACTATCTGAAAAGCTTCCACTCTTTTTATCGACTAGCTGGGGCACATTAATATCAGCCATAGTAGGATCTTGGTTTTAAAAACCTTGAGCACTCTTAGTTTTGAAAAGATTTTATAAACCAGAGGCTCTGATATCACTTGTTGTTCCCTTTACACGCTTAGAGTTAACTAAAAAGTTAATCTATTAGTGTTTATGACTGATACAATGTATTTGATTAATTACAACTTATAAGTAAAACGTAACTATAAAAAACACAATGTTTTTCAACGTTTAAATTCTTATTAGAAATCAATCAAATAATCTATTACCCAAGTGTTTTGCGGAACAAACACTTGGGATTGAATAGACAAGGTATGGTGTCTCCTATCTAAACTCAAGCAATGCTTAAGTGGTAACAATATCGACCCACTGAGCTATCTCAGGGATTGGTTACTCTTTGTAGGAGAAAAGGGGTATTGTGAAAGTCTAAGCTTTTATTGCACAAAATACCTAACCCACTTTTCTCCATCTGTTTGCTATTTATAGGCAAACATGTAAGAGTACTGAAGATTAAAAATACATAAACAATAGGAAGGCGTGTCTGACAACTACAACAGTATTTGTCATTTCCAAGAACCAATAGGAATGCGCCAAAAAGTCTTCGAGTGTCAGTCCTGACATTTCTTGACTTTTAGCCGCTTTAGGGATGGTTTGTTTCTGACCCCGATAAGACTTGTTCTTATCTCTTCAAACCTTCCCGCTCATTCCCGCCTTTCTTTCAGGCTTCAGGTTCTTCAGTCTTCGCCTTCAGTCTTCAGTTTTCAATCATTTATTGTTGTTGAGGAGACTGGGGTTCAGTGAGCTTTTGTCTAATGCTCACTGAACCCATTACCTTCTTCTTCGTCTCAAGTAACACTTCAGGGAGTACCGCCTTCCTAAGTGGCG
Source organism: Artemisia tridentata subsp. tridentata (assembly GCA_021014915.2). Classification (NCBI taxonomy): domain Eukaryota; kingdom Viridiplantae; phylum Streptophyta; class Magnoliopsida; order Asterales; family Asteraceae; genus Artemisia; species Artemisia tridentata. The sequence continues at coordinate 27,061,998 of CP139503.1, read as the reverse complement.
AGTCTTTCTTCTTAGACTCGTCTTGAGCATCTTGAAGGTAACTCACTGAGTGAATGTTCACTCAGTGACTTAATTGTGTTTTCGGTTGATTAAAACTTAGTGTAAATTGTATTCAAATTCTGTTTTAAGGATCCTTGGGTACAGAAGGACCCAACAATCTCCCCCTATTTGGATATAAATTATGCTTAAGTGTTTTGATCAGTTATGAGTGAGCTAATGACTTCTTCTCATACTGAATATACAAGAAAGTAATTAGGGACACTGAAATAACAAAACAAAGGGCCATCATTTTATTAATTTCATTAAATAAGTCCCAACAACTAAACAATGTACAGGATAGTGGTGTTGTAGATTCATTCAGTCCAGTTTGTATCCAAGGGCTTCAAGCTTAGGTCTATTGGATTCTAGCTCATGTTGATCAGGATGTTCTTGAATCTGGGTTCTCAGGTCTTGGCAGAACCTCACATTGGCAGGACTCTAAATTGGGGAGGCCATCATGAGGAAACCAAGCATGGCTTTGATTCCAGCCTGATCAATGTCACTCCATCTTTGGAAGGTTGGGTCTCCAAACTCATCAGTGAAGAATAGACCCCTCTCAGGTAGTTCAATGACCTGTTTGTTCACAAATTTAACTCTTTCAGGGAGAGCTCTGTTGCATTCAAGGCCAGAAACTGTGATCTCAGGCTCAGACTCAATTTGCTTCCTCTTTCTTCTAGAGGACTGAGAGGGAGCAGGTTGACTGGTTGGAGCTGGGAGAAGTGAGGGAATACCAAGTTCCTCAAGTGTTGCTGTCAGTTTTTCATATCTTAGCTTCAGGGATTTCATCAGTTCTTTGACAACAACGTTTGACTTTTTGAATATGATTGGACCCAATTCATCCAATTCAGTGGTCCCAAAGTCAGAGAATCTAAAGGGATCATGAATTTCAAAGTTCCTCTTGTCAGGACCTCTGAAGACACTGATGATAGCAGGCTTGGTGTTTTGATGAATCTTTACATCAGTGATTGGTTCAGGTCTTAGTGTGATTGTCATAACCCATTGGTACTTCTCAATCCTCTTTTTCCTTATCTCCTCAGCCTTTTTCAACCTTTCTTCCCTTTTCTTCCTGAGAGCAGTCATCTCAGCATCCTGAGCTTTCACAAAGCTCTAACCACCTTTCCTTCCAGCAAGGGCTTTTGGTTCAAGTCCAATCTTTTCGGCCTCTTCACTGACCACCTGGATGAGGGCAAACTTGTTCAGCCTCTCTTCTTCAGCTGCTTTCTTCAACCCTTCTTCCTTTTCCATATGAGCCTGAATTTCAGCCTCAGTGAGAAGGTGCATCACTCCATTGATCTCATAAGGGACCTTGATTGGTTCATCAGGGTCAGGCCTTCTCTCTGAGGAAGCAGGCACCAATATTGTAGGCTCAGGCTCAGTAGTAGTAAGAATGCCTTTGCCTTTATCTTGAGTTGATGATGGGGTTGTTTCAGGAATCTCCCCCTCAGTGTGAGAAGGAGGTTGTTGGCTGAAAGAAGCTTCAGTGACTTTCTCCCCCTCAACTGTTGCTTGAGCCATTGTGAGAGCAGGAGTTTGAGTGTTCACTGAAGTTGGGGGAACAGCCTGACCTTTGAAAGCCTGATAGATCTCAGTCATCATGGATTTGATGTCTGAGGTGTCCTGCTGAAGAGTGGTCACCTTTGCCTCAAGAGATGCCTGAGAAGCCTCTATAGCAGTCATCCGAGGCTCAAGATTCCAGGATAGGGAATTCGAAGACTTGGCCCATGATGCCAAATGTGCCTCCATAAGAACCATGGAAAACTTGATGGAGTCCACTGAAGAGCTGAGACCCTGAAGGTTGGAGGGTTTCAGCATGTTGACAAGCTCAGTGAACTGATCTGACTGTTGCTAAAAAGTCTCAGAAGCCTGAAGAATCTTCTTATTAAGCTCAGGGTCATCTTTCACTGACTCTTGAATAGTTGCAACGCTCTTAGCAATGTTGGAAAGGGTAGCGTTGAATATTTTAAGATTCTGATCAAGAGTTGTCAAGGAGTAGGCAATCCCTGAATGTTGCTCATTAACTTCATCACGATAAAGTTCAACTGATTCCTTCAGGTTAACATAGTGAACTGCAGCTTCACAATGTTGGTTAAAGATTTCTTCAGTGAGCCCTTGAAAGAGAGAATTATTGGCCTTCTGCAAGAACTTGACCAATTATCTTTTAGTGAGAGGAAGAATGCTGTCATACTTCCTGAGATTGGCTGGGCAGGATGATTCAGAGTCCGAAGAATGATCAGCCTGAGAAGCTGATTCTTCACCTGGTGGAGAAGACTGATGCGATTGTTCAGTGGGTTGTGCATCAGTGTCAATATCATCACCTGCCTCAAACACTTCTTCCTCACTGTCAATACTGAGCTCTTCATCAGACAAGAGAACAACCTGAAAATCCACCATGGACTGAATCTGCAACTTGTTTTGGCCAGGTCCTGACCTTTCCATAATAACTGAGTGGGTTTGCTCAGCCTGGCGTTTGGGGTCAGTTCCCGAGGGAATGGATCCGCCTTAAGGGGGTTGTGGTTCCATATCAGCGGGTGGTTGCATGCCCCCTGAGTCTTTGTCCCCATGTGCGCCTTCAAGCACTGATGGGTGTTTTTCAGAACTATCACTAGGCACACTTTGTGATTGTAGACGAACCCCCTTCCCATCAGGGTTGTACTGCCCTTTTGGGGATTTAGGGTCCTTGACTCCCTAAGACCCTGAGTGTGATTTCTCAGGGCCGTAAGCAGGATGTGATTGGGTGTGGGTCCCCTTCTCAGTAGAGTAGTGCTGCTCTACCGAGGATTCAGGACCCTTTTCTCCCTCAGGCACTGATTGTGATTTATCAGTACCTTCATCGGGATGTGAAGGTTGGATGACTCCCGACCCTCCTGACTTGTTTTTGTTAGAAGAGCCATGAGGAAGGGTTTTGCCCGAGGACACTGAGGATGATTGATCAGTGTCCTCAGTTGGCTTTTGTTTCAGGGTCAAGAGGGTCTCAACAATGGGTGTCTCTGAGGTCTTGGCCATTGTTTGCCCTTCCTTGGGCTCTGAGGCAGAAGATCCAAGGGCGAGTGGTGTGGGTTTCACCACCTTCTTGGTCCTTACCTTTTTCTTCTTCTTCTTCTTCTTCTTCTTCTTCTTCTTCTTCTTCTTCTTCTTCTTCTTCTTCTGCTTTTCAGGAGAAGGAATGGGTGAGATTGTATTTTCCCCCTGAATAACTACCAACATATAGTTGGTCAAGGGTACTGGTTGTACCTCAGTAAGGCCACTTGTATAATTGGCCTTGTTTAGGATGTCAGGTTTTGATCCTTGAGCGTCAGGCCTCATATAATCTGAGCCAATTAAGTCCTGAAGCACACAAGAAATGAACCTAGGGTAAGACATGTGTCTTTGCCTAGATTTTCCTGAGAGCTTGGCCACGAGGTCACGGAAGATTATTCCTCCGATGTCAATTTTTCTACTCTCCAGGAGACTGAACACCATCAATTGTTGTGATGAGTTCAACTGCTCCGTGGAGGATTTATTGCCTCCCAGGACCTGAATGACAAAAGTCATCAGGATCCTCCAGACTGGGGAAAACCAAGTCTTGATTATTGGTGCCTTGGCCAATAATGAACCTGGGGCCACATCAGGTTGTTTGGGGTCATGTGGCCCTAGAAAAAGCAATTCTGCCTTAACTTCTTGGTCAGTGGGGTTGGACTTAAAATTCTCAGCGAAATCAAGGCCAGTGGCTTTGATGAAGGTTTTGTAATCAAGGGAGAGGGTCCTTCTCCCATTCATCACTAAGAATGTGATAATTGAGTCCTTGGTGTCTTCAAGGATTGTTGCCACTGCAGTACACCAAAATTCCCTCAAATAGTCATGATATATGACAGAGGGGGTCTTTGTGAACGCCGTAGCAAGAAAGCAGTTTTGTAGATACTTAACCACATTCATGTACGCCCAAAACTTTTAGGGATAGGCAAAGTTTCCTACCACGTTGTTCTTGGTCATGTCTACGCCCTAAATGAGGAATTTCACATTTGGGGCGTATTTGATAGCTTTAGACGTATCCATTTTGTTGGGTAAGTCTGGGTAACAAAGATGGTCTGGGTTTCTAAAAGCTAAGAACATACACACAAAATTTTGTTTTGAAAGAAAAGGGAAAGAATTTGCTTAGAATTTTCCAAAAAAACGTGTGTGTGTTTCTTGTTTAGGGGGTATTTATAGGGAAGTGTAGTGGAGGGTATTTTAGGCATTTAAGCGGTTCAATTTTCTCAAAAGATATTATTTTGTAAATGATTTTGAATAAAATGTTTGAGATCCGCATTTAATGCATAACCACTCCACTATCCCTGTTTTGCGCAACTGTCGATGTGAACAGTTGTGCCGTCTGCAAAAAGTGTAATTTGCAGGGTTGAGTCATCACATATCTGTTATGTGATTGGAGAGGCATTAAATTCCAAGTGGGAAAGTGGTGGCCCATGAGGTGCATGCCAGAAAGGCAAAAGAACAAATATTCTTATATTAAATAAGAATTCGGTTACCAACCTCGGACATTTACTAACTAGATAGTTCCTGATGGTTCAAGGACTTATGTTTAGTTCCTGATGGTTCAAGGGTTCAGGAACTTGGGTTTAGTTCCTGAGGTTCAGTGATCTTTTTCACTGAGGAACACATTGAGTCAGGGACCTGGGTTTTTCAGAATTTACACTTAGTTGGATGGATTCAATCAGTGGACTGAATCTCAATATCCAACATTCCTAATTCAGCTTTCAGTCTTGTGAAAGTTGGTTCATCCAATGGTTTGGTGAATATATCAGCTACCTGATATTCAGTAGGAATGAAGTGTAATTTAATGTCACCATTCATGACATGGTCCCTGATGAAGTGATATCTAATATCAATGTGTTTTGTTCTCTGATGAAGAACAGGGTTGTTTGAGATAGCAATTGCACTTGTGTTATCACAAAAGATGGGAACATCTTGTACTGAATTTCATAGTCACTGAGTTGACTTTTCATCCAGAGTACATTTGCACAATAACTTGCTGCTGCAACATATTCAGCTTCAGCTGAGGACATAGCAACTGATTGTTGCTTCTTAGCACTCCAACAGACTAGTTTTCCACCAAGGATTTGGCAGGAGCCTGAGGTGCTTTTCCTGTCCATGTTGCATCCAGCATAGTCAGAGTCTGAGTATCCTTTGAGATCAAAGCCTAAGCATTTTGGATAGTACAATCCAAGGTTTGGAGTGCCTTTCAGGTACCTGAGTATCCTTTTCACATCAGTGATATGAGACTCTCTTGGGTCAGATTGATATCTGGCACACAAGCAGACTGAGAATTAGATGTCAGGCCTTGATGCAAGTAGATACATCAGTGATCCTATCATTCCTATGAAAAGAGTTTGATTCACTGGTTTTCCTGTAAGATCAGGACCAAGGTTGTTTGGGGGTACCATGGGAGTTTTGACTGAGGCACAGTCACTAAGCTCATACTTCTTCTGTAGGCTTCTGACATACTTCTCTTGACTGATAGAGGTTCCTTTGTCAGTCTGCTTGATTTGCAGACCAAGGAAGTAAGTCAGTTCTCCCATCATGCTCATTTCAAATTTCTTTGCCATTAGTTTTTTAAACTGTTTGCAAAGTTTATAACTTATTGAGCCAAAGATGATGTCATCAACATATACTTGTACAAGTATGACATCATTATTTATCCTGTAGATAAACAATGTGTTGTCTATCTTGCCTCTGACAAATTTATTTTGGATCAGGAAGGCTGAGAGAGTTTCATACCATGCCCTGGGAGCTTGTTTCAGTCCATAAAGGGCTTTGTTAAGCTTGCAGACATAGTCAGGAAACTCATGGCTTTCAAATCCAGGAGGTTGCTGAACATAAACTTCTTCTTTCAGTGACCCATTTAAGAATGCACTTTTAACACCCATTTGGTACACCTTGAAGTTCATGTAGGTAGCAAAAGCAAGGAAGATCCTGATGGCTTCCATCCTTGCTACTGGTGCAAATGTTTCTTCATAGTCAATGCCTTCTTGTTGCTTATAGCCTTTGGCTACAAGTCTGGCTTTGTTTTTAATGACTATGCCATTTTCATCAGATTTGTTTTTGAACACCTATTTCATGCCAATGACTGAAACATATTCAGGACATTTGACCAAGGTCATTACCTTGTTTCTGTCAAATTGTTCCAGTTCATCATGCATAGCCTGAACCCAACTTGGATGATTAAGTGCTTCCTTGACACTTTTGGGTTCAATTATGGAGATGAAGTTCATAAATAGGCATTCATTGGCTGAGGCTGCTCTCAGTTGTGCAGCCATGCTTCTAGTGAGCATGCCTTCAGTAGGCTCTCCAATTATATTCACAAGTTCTATATCCTGAGACCTAGTCCAGCTGTCCTGAGGTCTTGGGAACTTATTACAACTTGAGGACGCCTGATGGGTAGGGTCAGGATCAGACACATGATGAACTTCAGAATCAAGAGTGTCTGAGTGGGTTGACCCATCACTGTGATTGTTTGGTTCCTATCGAACCGGCTCCTATTTCAATCCGTGCTGGGCCGATCGATATACCAGAGCACTGTTTTCAGACTGAATGATTGCATCAGTACTTTGCGCTTCAACAAACTCAGTGATGGTTGGGTAAGGAAGGTTGTGAGGGATGACGTAATAGGAGATGTCATCATTTACTTGGTACTGAGTGGAAGGACCATTGTCAGGATGATGATCATCAGGAGGTTATTTTGATGAATCATCAATGCCTATCTCTTCCACAGAGGTGTTAGACACACTGATTGCATCAGTGCTCTCATCAAAGGTAACATGGAATGTTTCCTCAGTATGCTGTCTCCTAGTGTTGAACACCCTGAAGGCCTTTAAGACAAGTGAGTATCCTAGGAAGTATCCATCATCAGCTTTGGCATCAAATTTCCCTAAGTGATCCTTGTGATTATGAATAAACACAGGACACCCAAAAATATGAAAGTAGCTAATGTCAGGGATCCTTCCCTTGAATAACTCATAAGGGGTTTTGCTATGTCTCTTGACAATGATGGATCTGTTTTGTGTATAACAGGCAGTTTTGACAGATTCAGTCCAAAAGTGTTTGGAAAGGACTGATCCATTTAGCATTGTCCTGGCTGCTTCAATGAGTGTTCTATTTTTCCTTTCAACAACACCATTTTGTTCAGGTGTGTAAGGAGAGGAAAATTTTTGGGAAATTCCTTTCTCATTACAGAAATATTCAAGTTCATAGTTTTTGAACTCTGTTCCATTGTCAGTCCTAATCTGTTTGACTTTGATGTCATTTTGATTTTCAATGTTCCTGACAAAGGACATGATTGTTACAGCTGCCTGACTCTTTTAGATCAGGAAGTATACCCAAGTGTATCTTGAGTATTCATCTACAATGACCATAGTATACTTCTCATGGTTAATGGATCTAGGACTGATGGGCCCAAAGAGATCCATACGGAGAAGATGAAGGCAGTTCCTGATGGAAAAGTTTGTTTTGGTTTTAAAGGATGCTCTATGATGTTTACCTTTTTCACAGGCAGAGCATGGTTTATCCTTTGAAAACACAAGTGATGGTAAGCCAAGGACCTTGTTTTGTTTCACAAGATTGTTTATGTTTTTGAAGTTCAGGTGGGAGAGTCTCTTATGCCAAAGCCAGTTGAGGGTTTCAGTGGCCTTAGTAAAGAGACAAGTTCCATTCTGAGTTAGACTGGACATGTCCAACACATAAACATCTTGTCTTCTTGGTGCAATAAGGACAACTTCCTTATTAGCATTCAAACTGAACTATGTATTTTGCATCACATAGTTGACTGACACTGATCAAATTGTATTTAAGACCATTAACATAAGCTATCCTAGTAAAGACTATACCATTGCAGTTTACTGAGCCACAACCTTCAGTGAGACATGATGAGTTATCAGCAAATATCACTTTGGGTCCTGATTCATCCACATATTTGTGCAGATACTCTTTCACACCAGTCATGCTCCTTGAACATCCACTATCTAGATGCCAAACAGGATCCCTGGCATGCCTCTGCACAAATGGTAAACTGAGTTAGTTCTTTCTAGGACTCCACATCTTGGAGGGCTTAACTTTGGAGGTCTTTCTAAAGGTGACAATTGATTGACGGTCAGTAGTTGAGTGGACTGAGCTACCACAGGTTTTGCATTTATTTGCAGGGGTAGCCTCAGTAGACTGAGAGGATGACTTGGTCATATCTCTTCTGGTCTGAATGACCTTATCATGTCCTGAGGTTTCATGAGTGGGATCTCCACAAATTTCACAACTATTGTCCATTAGACAATCCTTAGGAAGGTGGTCATTGAATCCACGGTGAGGGCAAGGTGCAAAAGGCTTGGCCTTTTGTTTCTGTTTCTATTTAGAATCAGAAAGGTGTTTTAAAGCCTGCCATTTTTGATGTGGCTGTGTATGATTTGTAATCAGAGGTCCTGTGATCTTCCTTTTTGCAAATCATGCAGTAAGGGATTCTATAACAATCATCAGTGAAATGATTGGTAAAGTGACACATTTCACATCTTTTCAGGGGTTTAAAGGGTTTTGGTTTGGTGCTTGAGGAAGCTAATTTGGGTTCATTCTTCTTGGATTGAGAAGGTTTCTCAGAAGATTCAATCTTCTCACTCAGCTTCCTGACCATTTCAGCCAACTGATCAATTTTTGAATCAGGGCTTTCAGTATTTACTTCAGAAGGGACTGAAGTTGATGAGTCATCAGTATTTACTGAGACTTCAAGGGTTTGCCTTTTCAGGATGGTTTTTCCCATTCCTGGATTCTCCTTTGGAGAATACTAATAGTAGACCAATGGTGGGAGGTCTGAGCTTGGTGCAGCATCCTGAAGGATATTCAGAGGTGGGAGTGGTGGATATGATTCTGATTCAGGCTCATTTACTAACTTAGTACTACTGAGTTGGTCAAAGAGTCCAAGCATATTTTTCAAAGTCTGACTTTCAGAAAACAAGATTTTTCCAGTCTCAAAGTTTGGTAACTTACTGACTGGGTTGTCCCTGACAATCCAGTCATTTGACTTGGGTAGCATTTCTTGCTCAAAAGATATGCCAGCTGGAATAAAGGTCATTTCACTGTGACTCTCACAGGGGTTTTCAGTGAGATGGTCAATTCCTATTGTTTTCTTAGGAATCAAACCCACAGTATCAAAGACCTTGGGGTTCTTTTTAGTCCAGCCTTGAATGACAGCCTTGAATTTGTTAAGTTCATGTTGTAGGGCTTGGTTTTGTTTCAAAATTTTAGTGTTTTGAATTTGTAGAGTAATAGTTTCTAACTTGGCTTGTTTTAGTACAAGCAATTCATCTCTACACTTATTCAATTCCGACACAAGATTGTTATATTTTGAAAACAAGTTAAGCCTTTGTTCTTCAACAAACTTAAGATCTACACAAATATAATTCATATAGGACTGCCAATCAGAATTATCATCCATAAAAAGTAAAGTGTTTACCTTCTTCATGGTTATGTTTACCCACTCTCCATTCCTTGCATGGCTTTTCCCAACAGCCACCTGATCATCTTCAGAGAGTGCCATTAGTGCACTCAATCTAATTTCCTCATCTTCTGAGGAGACCTTTTCTTCATCCCAGTTATAAGCTTCTGCTACAAGAACCTTGTTCTTTGTCTGAACAGGTTTGGGTATTTGTGCAGCCTGAGACATTGAGGGATTAGTTTCAAGAAGTGCAAGTTTAGCCTCAGCTTTCCTATATTTTGCTTCAAAGTCTTTTTGACCCTTTTAAACATTATAGTTTTGAAAGTTTTGGGTTGACTGAAGCATTCTAGGTTGAAACTTGCTAGTTCCTGAGGAACTATTTCCTGAAAATTTATAAGAGGGTTCTAAGATGGTTTTAGAATAACAGTCTCTAGCAAAATGACCCTTTTTACCACAACTAAAACATTCAGTGGTTTCATTTGCTTTGGCTTTTGAAAAGTTGGACTGATTTCTTTTGATGAAACATTTTGAATTAGCAAGGAGTGCCCTTTCTTGGAATTCCAAGTTTAAATCATTTAGGTACTCATCACCAGTTCTTTCATCAATCTCATCTTCAGAATCCTCTTAAAAATCCTGCACAACACCATTAGAATAAAAGGCAGTTGATATGGGAGAGGAGGTCAAGGCCTTTTTGGTCTCAAGAGCTTTTGAGTCTGGGTATCTCCTTGAGATTAAGTTGTCTTCATAGACAAACTTCCCATAGATCTCAGGGAGCTCAAGGGTCTGAATTTGATTAGCATTTCTGAGGCCTTGTGAGAAGTTTAGCCACTTCTCAGGAAGACTGTTGACAAAGCCAACATTTGTCTCATGCTTAGACAAAACTACACCATCATTTGATAGTTCATTTATCAAAGTCTTGTATCTGGTATAAGTCTGAGAGAGACTTTCAGAGTCCTTTGCTCTGAAAGTATTGTACTCAAGTTTCAGGTCCATTATCCTGTTTTCCTTGGTATCTGAGGGACCTTCAAAGCTATTGATCAAGTCATCCCAAGTTTGCTTGGCTGTTGAACAGTTGATGACTGATTCCATTATATCGTCAGGAAGACAAGATATAATGATGCTTTTCAGGCGTTGGTCTTGATTGACCACCCTTCTCTCATCAATAGTCCACTGAGCTTCAGGCTTGTTTAGCCCTTCAGCAGTCTTTGGGACATAGGGACCTTCTTTGACATAAGTGATGTAGTATGGTTCCATACCAGTCAAGTAGCAAAGCATTCGCTTTTTCCACTTGCTAAATTTACCAGCTTCAAGTCTGGGGGCAACAGCTGAAAAGCTTCCACTCTTTTTATCGACTAGCTGGGGCACATTAATATCAGCCATAGTAGGATCTTGGTTTTAAAAACCTTGAGCACTCTTAGTTTTGAAAAGATTTTATAAACCAGAGGCTCTGATATCACTTGTTGTTCCCTTTACACGCTTAGAGTTAACTAAAAAGTTAATCTATTTGTGTTTATGACTGATACAATGTATTTGATTAATTACACCTTATAAGTAAAACGTAAATATAAAAAACACAATGTTTTTCAACGTTTAAATTCTTATTAGAAATCAATCAAAGAATCTATTACCCAAGTGTTTTGCGGAACAAACACTTGGGATTGAATAGACAAGGTATGGTGTCTCCTATCTAAACTCAAGCAATGCTTAAGTGGTAACAATATCGACCCACTGGGCTATCTCAGGGATTGGTTACTCTTTGTAGGAGAAAAGGGGTATTGTGAAAGTCTAAGCTTTTATTGCACAAAATACCTAACCCACTTTTCTCCATCTGTTTGCTATTTATAGGCAAACATGTAAGAGTACTGAAGATTAAAAATACATAAACAATAGGAAGGCGTGTCTGACAACTACAACAGTATTTGTCATTTCCAAGAACCAATAGGAATGCGCCAAAAATTCTTCGAGTGTCAGTCCTGACATTTCTTGACTTTTAGCCGCTTTAGGGATGGTTTGTTTCTGACCCCGATAAGACTTGTTCTTATCTCTTCAAACCTTCCCGCTCATTCCCACCTTTCTTTCAGGCTTCAGGTTCTTCAGTCTTCGCCTTCAGTCTTCAGTTTTCAATCATTTATTATTGTTGAGGAGACTGGGGTTTAGTGAGCTCTTGTCTAAGGCTCACTGAACCCATTACCTTCTTCTTCGTCTCAAGTAACACTTCAGGGAGTACCGCCTTCCTGAGTGGTGAGTCTTTCTTCTTAGACTTGTCTTGAGCATCTTGAAGGTAACTTACTGAGTGACTGTTCACTCATTGACTTAATTGTGTTTTTGGTTGATTAACACTTAGCGTAGTTTGTATTCAAATCCTGTTTTAAGGATCCTTGGGTACTGAAGGACCCAACAGTTTAAGAATGAAGAATCAAATTGAATTCGATGTGAATGTTTCGATTATCCGGATCAACCTGGTGAACCGGATTGAGTTGTGTGATTTAGTGGTGGATCGTATGGAGTGTATTGGAGTTATGAAGTGAGCTGATTAGTTTACATAGAAGAATGAAGAAGTGATGCTAATCAACTGTTGGTATTGTTTTGATGGCGATTATCTTAATAGTTTTTTCTAGAAGTGATGTTTTTGTGCTAGCTGAGAAGGTTATAGAATTTTCTAGGAAGTGGAAGTGGTTTACACTTGTATGGCCAACCTTTGGTAGATAGTACACATATAAACAACTGATTTGTATTACAAGGGTATTCACGGGAAACCGTACATGAACAGGGAAATGGGAAACACAAATGAGCCAATAAGAATGCACCATTTGGTCCACTATGCTACTGTAGATATTTAATCTTCATGTGCTAATAAGGAATCCACGAATGAGGAGGCAAATTAACTCATAACGGAAGAATAACGGATCCCTTAAGAAATCATTGTTTGCCCCGTTCAAAAATCCTTTTTAGTATATATTATAATATTAATTGTTTTTGTCCTTTATACCCTCCTAACTGATTGGATAGTATCACCAATAAACATAGTCTTATCCATTTCACTCAATATTTGGTAGGTCAGGACATTACTACTGATGATTTTCCTCCCCACTGCATACAAGATACATAAGAGACTGTAAGTTCCGTTTACCGGATATACAATAACATGTGGTTGATCGGGCGTTGGGTAATATAATGGGTCTGAATTGGATTGAGCCGAAGTTTGCTATATTTAGTATCGATCGAAGGGCCTAATGGGTTTACCTAGAAACACTTTATATTGTCCTTTGTTTTTATATATAATGCGTTTATAAATATTCATTTTTATGAAACTCGAGAACTCAACGTGAGAGACTAACCCAAATTAATACAGGTGCACCCTAAGACATCAATAAATAATATAAAGAACTAAACAACAAGACACCACATTTTGGCAGTGACGCGGAATTTTGAGGACAATCGGTGTATGCCAGAAGAAGTAACAGACTTACGAAGACATCTTAGGAATACTGGAAGTCTGATATGGCCACGTTTATAATAGTAAGTGTTTTTTTCTTGGATGCAATAAAAAATATTACGTTCGGTATTAGGATACTGCTCTTAATGTTATGTTCTTATGATCGATGATACTAACCCATCCCATGCTAAGTTGCATCAAGCCACAAAGCTAAGTGTAGAACTCACTTCAAAAAGCTAACTCGTAAGAGAAGGGGACACTTAGACTTATAAACCATCAACCAATCTCATACTTGGTCGATGTAGGCTCATACCAATCGATTTTACTTTGAGAACTTAGTTAATGCTTAAACACATAACTATTTAAAGCAAAACCAATTAAGTTATTACCTACCATTAACTATACAACGCAAAATCGTGTTGGTGTATGTGTTAAATTTTGCAAAAGGGATTTAGCTAGGTCTGCGATAGAATGTGTACAAAGCCGTTTGTTAGCTAGGTAGATTGGGTTCACTAGTTGGTTGCTTTTTTACCATTAACTTCAATAATGCTCTAAAATGTTGTGTACCAAAATACCCTAGCAAATTTTTTTCATAATGGAGTTTTGCCCTAAAGAAAAATATTGATATGTGATGCGTGAACATGAACTTAGTCTCACACTCCATTTCTGCCAGAAAAGAAACTGAAAGACTTGATAGGAATAGCGAGGTGCCATTCTTATTAGTTGGAATCTTAAATTCAACTATTTGGGCTTTATATCATCAAGGATTACTACTTATGTGATAATTGTAGCTTAATGAGTAGAATTTACCCGCGCGTTGTAGCGGGATAAAAAATAAAGCAACAATAAGTATTCGTTTCTCAGTGTCGTAGCTAAGATTCTAGAGGCGTCGTGCAAAAAACTTGTGTCGTAACTCAATATGGCGGTCAAATATATATCATATCAAACTATTGAAACAAAAAACGTAGTATTTTAATAATGTAGCTATAGTTCTAAAAAATATAGATAACATAAAATTATATGTTATTAACATTTTTTGTCAGAATTAAATTTTGAGGCCCAGGATATACAAAGTGATATACGTTTTGAGGTCCTTTAAATTTTGAGGCACTGTGCAATTGCATGCCCCGCACACCGTCAAATGCTACTCTGCGTTTCTTTAGTTTCAATTAATTTAGAGAAAAGTCCAAAATACATACATGTGGTTTGTCCCGTGTCTCGCTTTTCGTGGTTTTTTTTTTTGCACAAAATCATCTCTCCGTTAGTAAAATCAGTCAATGAGGACCAACGATGCAAATTATTCTCCATTATCTCCTAACGCAAGCGAAAATATTTGCATCGTTAGTCCTCCGTTATCACCCACCATACATCTCCTAACCGATTTACGTTTTCATCGTTTTCTCACGTTTCTATCCGTTTTTGTCTGTGTTTACACGTTTTCGTCCGTTTTTCACGTTTTCATACATTTTTATCCGTTTTCATACGTTTTTACACGCTTTCGTCTGTATTTATACATTTTTGTCCGTTTATCTATTGTTTTTATCCGTTTTTGTTCGTTTTTAGACGCTTTCATCCGTTTTTCTCACGTTTTCATACGCTTTTAGCCATTTTTTGCCGTTTTTATATGTTTTCGTCCATTTTATATGTTTTGTCCGTTTTTCTCATGTTTTTATTTGTTTTCGTCCATTTTTAAACGTTTTCGTCCGTTCTTCTGACATTTTTATCCGTTTTCGTTCATTTTTACACATTTTCGTCCGTTTTTATCCATTTTTTTTATCTGTTTTCGTCCGTTTTAAGACATTTTCGTCCGTTTCATCCGTTTTTCTCACCTTTTTCTTCGATTTCATCCGTTTTACACGTTTTTTTCCATTTTTTTTACGTTCTTATACGTTTTTATCCATTTTCATTCGTTTTTTAATGTTTTCATCTAGTTTTCTCACGTTTTTATCCGTTTTAGTCTGTTTTTCTCACGTTTTCATACATTTTTATCTGATTTTATCCGTTTTCGTTCGTTTTTCATGTTATTATCCATTTTTCACGTTTTCATCCATTTTTCTTATGTTTTTATCCGTTTTTACACATTTTTGTCTATTTTCTCACGTTTTTATCCATTTTCGTAAGTTTTTACACGTTATGTCCACTTTTCTCATGTTTTTATATGCTTTTATCCATTTTCATACGTTTTTATCCAATTTCATACATTTTTATCCGTTTTCATACATACTATATGTATTAGAATGGATGAAAACGGATAAAAGCATAAGAAAAATGGACGAAAACTTATAAAAGTAGACGAAAACAAATAGAAGTGAAAGAAAACGGTTAAAAACGGGCAAAAACATCCAAAACTGGATGAAAACATCTAAAAATGAATGAAAACTGATTAAAATGTATGAAAATGGATAAAACATATGAAAACGTGAGAAGAATGGATGAAAATGTCTTAAAACGAACGAAAACAGATGAAAACGGACGAAAACGGGTAAAAACAGACGAAAATGTATAAAAATGAACAAAAACGAATTAAACGTATGAAAACGTGAGAAAAATGGACAAAAATGTTTAAAAACGGACGAAAACATATAAAGACATGAGAAAAACGGACGAAAACGTATAAAAACGGACAAAAACGTATGAAACGTGAGAAAAATGGATGAACACGTCTTAAAACGGATGAAAACTGATAAAAATGGACGAAAATATATAAAAACGGACGAAAACTTGTAAAAACGTATGAAAACGAATAAAATAGTATGAAAACATGAAAAAACGGACGAAAATGTGTAAAAACAGACAAAAACAGATAAAATGTGAGTAAAACGGACGAAAACGTATAAAAACGAACGAAAACATAAATCGGTTAGGAGATGGATGGTGTGTGATAATGGAGGACTAACGATGCAAAGATTTTCACTTGCGTTAGGAGATAACGGAGAATAATTTGCATCGTTAGTCCTCATTGACTGATTTACTAACGGGGGATGGTTTTGTGCCAAAAAAACCACGACGATGTAAACCGAGACACGGGACAAACCACAGGGATGTATTTTGCACTTTTCTCATTAATTTATAAATAATTACCAAATATAATGTTTTTTAGAGTATATTGCAAAAATCATCCCTGTGGTTTGGTCAAATTGCATATTCAATCCCTATCTTTTCGAAAATGCACTCATCATCCTTGTGAGGAACTTGCAAGTGCACATTTGGTCCCTGATTATAGTTACATTACTAAAATGACCTCTTCCTCTTCCCTTTCACTTTGGTCCATGTGATGGTGATTTAGTAATTTAATTTCGGGCAAGGACCAAGAGTGCACTTGTAAGTTCCCCACAAGGACGTCGAGTGCACTTTCGAAAGAATAGTGACTGAACTTGCAATTTGGTCAAACCACATGGACAATTTTTGCAGTTTACTCTATTCTTTGTAAAATGAAGTAACTGATATGGACTAAATATGATATGTTTTATTGCATAAACGTCAATTAAATTAATACAAGGATTGTTTCGAAATTGATAGGTCACTCAAGGGACTATTTTTGTAACTTTTTGTTACACAAACTGTTAAAGATTTAACATATCCATTATTTCTGGAATCACATTTAACAACAGGGACAAATTTTGCAAGTTGTTAAAGATTGTTTCTGTAATGTAATCAAAACCTGAGAGACTATTTTTGACATTTACCAAAGCAATTTATTGTTCATCTACATTAAATTTACTTTAGTAAGTGATGACATCAAATAATCCTAATATTTTAGTGTCAATTTTCCCCTAATATGCTCATTATTGTATTGGTTTATATGGATATATGCATTGATTTCTTTATATTTCGTTTCCAGGTTATATAGGAGCAAAAGAGACACGGAATTGGAAAAGTACTTACAAAGATACACACTTTAGTATGCTTTGAAGAAGTTACGGCGTAGTTACACTCTCCACTTACGTCGTAACTAAGGATTTATAGACGAAGACCAAGTCAACGTAAATCAAGGATTGCGGCGTAATTACCTCATAGATTACGCCGTAACATTTTGAAGACTTACAAGAATTTCGTGACCATGAAGGTTACGCCATAACCAATGCAAGAGGTTATGGCGAAAATTTTACACAGAATGGTATTGAAGTTATTACTACGTAACCAGCAAGAAGATTACGACAAAATTGTTGCCGTTGAAGATTACAGCGTAACTATCCATCAAGTTACACCGTAAATACTATTAATCAGGTAAGAATCGTTTGAAGATACACTAGTTGCGGCGTAACCATACCTAGAGGTTACGTCGTAGCTTTGACGGGCCTATAAATACAAACCCTATTTCCTGCATTTTACATAACTTTCACACCACAAAAAAGTCAGAGAACGAAGTAGGGTTCCACAAGGACGATCACCAGCAGCATACGGAGCATTTTCCAAGGGAGAAATCACGCCGTAACATCAATAAGTTTTAGCAAAGCACATTTGATTTATACTTTTGATTTCATGTCTTTCATTACCATACAAAACATTGAATCTTTTGCACTATTCGAAATGATCGGCTAAGCACCTTTGGTGCTAGCCTAGTTATGATACCTTTATTGTTTTGATTATGTTTTCGTGCTTTTATTATTGTTTCTAATGTGTGCATGCTTAGTTTATTCGCAAGATCCTCTAGTTTTAGTAGTTTTGAAGGCCGGTTGTACTTATTACACTAGGAGAATGGACCTAAGGACCCTAGAGTAGTAGGTTGCGAGGGTTGGTAACAATTGACCATAGGACTACCAATTCCTTGTGGGCGAATTGACTAAAGAATCACCTTCCGTTGTTGGATGAACTTAAGGAGTTAGATGTGTGGTCTAAGATCCGAGAGGCCAGATCATACATAGAATGAATCTAGCATGTAGCGGCACTTAATGACTTGAACTAGTCTACCTACAAGCTCTGATAATCACTTAGGATTAGACCTATGATATCTAAGTAGGATTCTAGGGATATAGGCTAAACGAATTGACCATAGGAGTCTGGTGAATCTATAACACCCCCAAAATCAGGTATTACGGAAGCATTCGGGTCATGGGGTGCTACTAAATTGATAATCACAACACAAGGTAACAAAGAATGGAATACATGCTCCGTTTAATTCATTAAATCATGAGAATATTGTTTACAACATCATTTGAGTTATTAAAGTGAGGCCCACAAATTTAGTTGTCCTAGACAAAAACAAGTCGTAAATAAAAAGCCACAGCATTCAGACAGTAGTCTATGACCCTTGCCCTGCCACCACCTTGTCATATCAGTCAGCTTAAACACTTGAGAAAAACATGCTAAAAGTCAGCAAAAAGCTGGTGAGTTCATAGGTTTATCAATAAGCAGTAAATCAGCAGTTGGACCATGAGTTTAGCATATGAAAATTACAACCCATGCAATGTAATATAAAAATACAGTCTATTATGTTAGCACTAAGTTCATGCAACCGAAGCTATAACTTGTGTGCATGCTATAGAAGCATGTTAAATATCAGTGGCCCGGCAAGTGTGTATCCCAGACACTTGTAGTTTCGACATGGTATACGTTCGTTTTCCTATCCGGTCAACCCGAACGGGGACGTTACTCCCAATAGATCTATTTATAACATTCGCGCTTCCCAGCAGGAACTGACGGTTCATGAGTTAGGCATAGAGGGACATAACAGGGCTTAGGCTAAACCACGTAATAGCATAGACAATAGTTTAGTCCATAAAATAGTTTTGCATGTTTCTCATCCCAATAGTAAATCAAGTTTAAATTGTGTAGGGCTATAAACTCACCTTGATAAATAACAGTCGGATCACGAAATAGTTCAGACAGTGTTCAGCACCGACACGTGACCTAGATTAGTAAGGTTTGTTTTAGTTCACAGTTCAAATTCAAGAATTCCAAATGTTTTAAAGAGTTTGTGTTGTTGTTGCTGGTGTGGCAGCATTTAAGTTGGAACAATGTTTTTAACATTTGTAGGTATTGGCTCAATGGAGTGTACAAGCGTACAAAAGACCAAGATGAGTAAGCCTTCGGATTGACAGAAATCGGAAAGCTACGTATGGAAGACAATTGCTATAGCATGTCAAGCATTGATGACATATAGAAACATTGTTGTTAAGTGAGTGTATGTGTTTTACATGAGTAAACGTATGTACGATGGTGTGTGTATATATATGTTTGTATATACATATGGTTTTTGTAAAGAAATATTAAGTTTGAAAATGTTCTCATCATTGTCTACATTATTTCATGACGTGTTAATAATTCGCATTTACAATAAATCATTGTTTTAACAAATTGAAATTTGTGTTT
Organism: Artemisia tridentata subsp. tridentata; assembly: GCA_021014915.2. Classification (NCBI taxonomy): domain Eukaryota; kingdom Viridiplantae; phylum Streptophyta; class Magnoliopsida; order Asterales; family Asteraceae; genus Artemisia; species Artemisia tridentata. The sequence goes on along the minus strand of CP139503.1, from coordinate 27,042,766 downwards.
GAAAAATAATCGTTTCACAATCTAACAATTTATAAGTTTTGGTAAAACAATTACGAGTTACAAACCATGAAAAACAATATTTTAGTTTGTATTTCCAATTTTTGTATTTCAAGTTGTTTATATATATATATATATATATATATATATATATATATATATATATATATATATATATATATATATATATATATATATATATATATATATATATATATATATATCGTTAAATATGAAAAATTATGTTTTTCCTTTATATGTGTCCGCCAATTAAAATGATTCGTAAATCAAGTGTTTGTTATAAAACTCACGTCGGGTTTTTAAATTACCCCGTATGACATATATATATATATATATATATATATATATATATATATATATATATATATCAAGTTATTATATTTTCATGACATGTAATGAAACAATTATTCGTCGAGTTGTTTTAATATGAAATTGAAATGATTTTTAATGACTATTTGAACGGTAATGATCACATCTCGTGTGTTTGGAACGATTTATATCAAGTCGACGATAATATTTAGGCGTGTGATGGACTGGGCTGTGGCCCACGTTTCATAATTAAACAGATATATTTGTGCATAAAATCTTGGGCCGCAATATACAAAGGCCAGCGGTCTATTTGTTTTATATAACGAATGGGCTTCGGCCCAATCTTTTGATTATCAAGGAAGACTCAAGGAGTGTGGCTTGGTGGACTTTTCATCATCCCACTTTACTCTAAAGAAAATCTCAGCCCACTTATGAAAGTGAACTTCCAGTATACATAAATTTTAGAAGCAGTAAAGGAGTTAGTAAGTTTTCAATTGGGGCAGCCTTGGAAGGAAGGAAACGGTTCGAACTCGAGTTCGACCAAGGCTTGATTTACAAGGGTTTTGGTCTTATGTTTACGCCTTTGCAAGACCAAGAAACGCGCACCCGATTAGGTGTTGCTAACGACCAAATGGTCGACTCAAACAGGGAGCAAAAGAGTGTCGAATGAGTTTTTGGGATGCACTTGAGTTATACCCCATTCACGCGAGTCTAAGGTCATTAAGGCCTACGACTCAAGACAAACTGTTAGGAATATGAATATTCAGCTGAAGACTCGGTCACCCCGAGTACTTATTAGCTCATCATAGCTCGTAGGATTATCAGTAATATTATTAGTAGATTAGTTATTAATTAGTATTGTGGAGTGGGTCGGGTCTTTACCCTCTGTCAGCTCTCTCCACAGCCCAATAGGGGTATATTAAGTAGTATGTATAAATACCCCTTCCCTGGCAAGGGAAGGGTTGGAACTTCCCTACATTTCAAGCTAATATACACATAGTTCTCTCTCTCTAGAAGTTCTCACTTTCTCTCACTAGTTCTTATTCATTCGATCCATCTAAAGGCCTCAAACAAGTGTTTCTTGCATTGTGAATACCCTACAATTGGTATCAAGAGCCATGGTTAGGTCCATGAGAGTTGGTATTCACGGATTTGTCTAGTTTTTGAGGTTTTTAGTTCGAATTGACAAGTTACATAAATTTCATTTTGTGCTTTGTTTAGTGATTAGAAGTTGTTATACCTTGTACTTTCTAGCTTAGGAACAGTATAAGAGTAGTATTTGGTGCTTAGATTTACAGATTTAAGGTTTGTGTGGTGTTTTTGGGTGATTCGAGAGTGTTTTATCCAAGTGTTCTTGGCTGCGGTTTGTGTACTTTGGACGAGTTCTTGAACGCGGTTTGTGTCACCTCGAGAACGCGGTTTGTCTTACTACTAGTTTAGGCAAAAGGACAAATAGCATTGAAAGCGACGTGTTTGGCAGTTTGTGTCTACGCGGTTTGTTTCTAAGGCGCGTACGCGGTTTGTGTCTATGCGGTTTGTATCTGCAGCGTGAACTCGGTTTGTGTCTACGCGGTTTGTCTCTGAGGAGCGTATTCAGTTTGTGTCTACGTGGTTTGTCTTTGCAGCGTGTACTCGGTTTGTGTCAACGCGGTTTGTCTCTACAGCGTGAACTCGGTTTGTGTCTACGCGGTTTGTCTCTGCAGCGTGAACTCGGTTTGTGTCTACGCGGTTTGTCTCTGAGGTGTGTATGCGGTTTGTGTCTACGCGTTTTGTCTCTGAAACGTACATGCGGTTTGTGTCTACACGGTTTGTCTCTAAGACGTGCATGCGATTTGTGTCTACGCGGTTTGTCTAGGCGGTTTGTATCCTCAAGGGTGCTATTTGTCTATGCGGTTTGTGTCTTGGTGATTTTAGAAATTCCCGCGAAAGATTTGATTTCTCGTTTAAATCACAAGATCTGTAAAATCCCGTAGTTACTATAGCTACCACATCAAACACATCATCAGAAGATATTCAAGCAGCAGGATCTGACACTCGTCCACCTATGCTGGATAGGACGGATTATGAGTCTTGGGCACAACGGATAAGACTTTACTGCTTGGGAAAAGATAATGAAGTTAACATTCTTAAGTCAATTGACGATGGACCATATCAGATGGGTACCACCAGAGATGTTGTAACAACTGGTGAAGATGGGACTGTAACTTAGGGCATCGACAGACCTAGAAACTACAATGATCTTAATGAAGAAGAAAAGAAGAGGTATGATGCTGACATTAGAGCCTCAAACATAGTCATTCAAGGTCTTCCAAAGGATGTATACAAGCTCATCAATTTCAACACTGAAGCCAAAGCTGTGTGGGACAACGTTAAAATGTTGTTGGCAGGGTCAGAACTCACAAAGGAAGATCGTGAGTCACAGCTGTATGATGAGTTCGAGCATTTCAAAATGAACCCAGGAGAAAATATCACAGACTACTATGTGAGATTTCATAAGTTGGTGAATGATATGAGGATGATCAGAATGACTATGCCCAATATCCAACTAAACTCAAAGTTTGTGAACAACATGACTCCTGAATGGGACAGATTTGTTACTGCTGTCAAACTCAACAAAGGTTTAAGGGATACCAACTATGAACAGCTGTATGCATATCTGCAACAACATGAGAAGCATGTTGTCTACGATCGAGTGCTGAGAGAAAAGTTTAATCCTTCAATTACAAATGATCCACTGGCGTTCATGACAAATGTTCAACCAACAATCCAATCATCATCCAACCCAAGCTATCATCAACTTCACTCACAAGTACCTGCTATGAGTTCCCAACTTGACTCGGGCTACTCTCAGACCGACAAAATGATTGACAACCTCACCAATCAAGTATCATTACTGGTTCAACAGTTTCAAGCATCACTCCCTCAGGCCAACAATCAGTTAAGGAATTCATCCAACCCACGTAATCTAGCAATGGTGGAGGATGGGAAAATTGTGGTTCAGAATGTGCAAGGGAGGGCTGGAAGAAACATGGGTCGAGGTTATGTGCAGAATAGAGCAGGGAATGCCAATCAGGGTCAAGGGAAACAGATCAAGTGTTATAATTTTGGGGGGCTTGGACACATTGCTAGAAACTGCAATCAACCTAAACGTCCTCAGAACTCAGATTACTTCAATGACAAGATGCTGTTAATGCAAGCTCAAGAGAATGGAGCTGTATTGGATGAGGAAGAGTTATTGTTCTTGGCAGGAGATGGGGGAAATACTTTTGATGAAGATGTGGATGAGCAACCAGTTCAGGATCTAGCACTTAATGATCCTAACATCTTCAAGGCAGATGACTGTGATGCATTTGACTCGGATGTAGATGATGAACCTACGGCTCAAACAATCTTCATGGCTAATTTGTCTTCTTTGGTCTCATATCCCCGTCAAGTTGGCCCTTCTAATGCATCCGTGATATCTGAGGTACTAAAAATTTATGACACATATAATATAGTCGAGGGAAAAAAGAATCCCAAAGAAGTACATCAGGCAGATGTTTCTGACACAAGTAGTGTTGACATGGAAAATAGCAATATTATTTCATATGAACAGTATTTGAATCACAACAACTCGCCTGATGTACCAAATGGTGAATCTTTTATAAATAATGATGTTTGTGTTGTAAGTAATGTAGGTGCCTTAGATAATGCGTGTAATTTAGATAATGCATATGAGTGCCATGAGAACAAATTGCCTGTCCCTGATGATGACTTGATCACTAGACTTAACATTTATAAAGAACAAGTGGCTATGTATGAACAGCGTGCTAAGTTTGAGCTTAATGAACGTGAGCAGAAATTAGAAGGTCAAATGAGTACACTTATTAAAGAGTCTAGAGTAAGAGAAGAAACATTAAAATTAGAGTTGAGTTCTTTGAAAAGTCAGCTAGAACAATCTGTCAAACAGAAACAGGAAGCACAAAAGAGTGTAACTACACTTAAGCAAGAATTCAAACAAAAAGAAACAACGCTTTTAAATGATTTCTCTAGACTCAAGACGTTAAAAAATAAGCTTGAAGATAAGTTGTACACACAAGACCAAACCAGAAAAACTGCCCAAATGATGTATAAGCACAGAAAGTTAAGTGACAAGCATAGTGAAAGTAATGTAGGTAAATCTAAATTAGCTATTCATGAAATTGCTAAGATAGCCCAACCTGCATTAAATGATTCTAATGTGATGTTTATGCCCAATCATGACCCGCCTGAGCATATCTACACAGAAGAAGAGGATGAGTTGAGTGAGAGAACAAGGGTTAGAATGAATGAGAAAATGAGGGATCCCGAGTGCATAGTCAGAAGAATAATAATAAAACCCCATGACTATAATGAGGAAAATCGTTTGACTGTGTTTACTCCTCAAAAGAAGTTAACACCTGAACAGATATTCTGGCAACAAGATAATGAAAAACTTAAGGTAGAAAAACTTAAGGCCAACACCCCCCTCATTAGAAAAGTTGCGTCCATAATGGTGTATCCTCCCAATACACCTAGGAATTTGGTGCCTTTATCTCTTCCCGCTGAATGTAAAACCTTTATTAGCTTATATGTGCTTTGGCAACTGTTTGCTGATTTCGATAAAACATGCAAGAAGAGAACCACACCCTCCGGTATTACTGAGGGGGAAAGGTGTTTTGAACATGCTAAAAGGTGTTACTTAACTGAGGTCATGCCATTCTTTAAACTACTTAAAGAACACTTTGAAGGGTTGCAAACTGCCCTTAAAGTCGAAATAAAAGAAATGGAAGTAGTGTTTAAAGATATGGAAAATGAGGTGAATGAATATGCAATAGAACTTAAGAGCCGAGAGATTGAAAGAAAAAACATACTCATTACTAACGACAACTTGATTGCTAAATGTATTGCACAAGATGTATTTTACACTGTCACTGATTCTGCATTGTCTGCTTGTCAATTTAATGAGTATGCTATTGCGTTAAATGTCACCCAGAATCGTGTTGTTGAGCTTGAGGGGGAGAATTTAAAATTGCTTGAAAAAATTCAAAATGATGACCGTGATAATATGGTTAAACGTTTTTCAAAATTAGAAGTTGAATATCTTAATTTGCAATTGAAACATCAACATTTAAATGAAAAACATAAAATATCAAATGACAAGACATCCTTGGATGCTCCTGAATTTGATACTTATTTTGAATTAAGCAAACGAGATGAGACAATTCAAGCTCACACGAACACGATTCGACTGCTGAGGCCCAAATTGCCCAATTGAAATCCAACAAGTGTGAAGTGTATGGCACCAATAAACCTTCGTCTTCAGATTCTCAGAATTTTCAATATCAAAACACCATAAATAAGTTACATTATGAAAATGAGTGTTATCGAGAAGAAAATTCAAAGGTTAAACAACATTTCAAAGAGTTATATGATTCTATTAAAGTTATAAGAAGCAATCACAATGATCAAATAACCTCTTTGACAAATGAAATTGAGAATCTAAAGGCTCAGGTGAAAGGTAAAATGACATGCACCACTTGTAATTGTGATGCACCAAAGGCTACTGATAGTAAAAAGTATGATGTTGATGTTGGGCGTATTCCATTTAAGCTTAGAAATAACAGCTTTGCCCATCAAACATATCTCGATCATCTTAAAGAGGGCCTTGACACACTTCGTGAGGTAGTTGAAGAGGATAGGACTAATAAGCCACTTGATAGGGCAGTTGTCTATGCCTGCAAACTCACGAAAAGGATTCAGGAAAACTTAGAATATGCCATAGGCTCAATTCCTAAGTTTAGCAGCCATAGAGATAGATTTGTTGCATCATCATCTACTGTTGAGAACAAGCATGTAGCCTTTGATCTACCACCTACAACATCATAACCCAACACATCATTATCAGGAAGGCATGTGATAGAAAAACAAACTAATGTTCCCTTCAATACTTCTACAGGAGTAAAAAGTGACACTCAAGCTAGCGGGTCAAGGTCTAGTGGAAACGCAAGAAAGGATAGGACTGCGCCAGCTAGGAATGATCACTTGAAGAATGTAGAAGCCCAACCTAGGAACAATAAGTTTGCAATGAGTAGGATGAATCGTGTTGATTCTAGTATCAAAAGTACTGTAATTAATTCGAATTCTAATGCTATCTGTAAAACATGCGACAATTGTTTAATTTCTGCTAATCATGATGAGTGTGTTGTGTCTTTCTTGATGTCTTCTGCATCACCCCATGATAAGAATGTTAGGATAACTGAAGCATGCAAGAAAGTTTGGAAAGCAACAGGAAAAACATTTGCTAGCGTAGGCTATCAATGGAGACCCACTGGAAGGAAATTCAATTTAGGAAAACAGTGCACGATACCTAAAATGAATAAGCATAAAATTGTGAAAGATAAGGAATGGAGACCCACTGGAAGGAAATTCAATTTAGGACAACAGAGCTCATTACCTAAAATGAATAAGCATAAAATTGTGAAGAAGCAGGAATAGAGACCAACTGGTAGAAACCTGTCTTTAGTGTCACAATGCCTTCCATATAGGTCTTGTACTGCCTCTAGTTCTGTCTCCTCAGTAAAGATAGTAGCATCTGTGAAATCTGTGGTTCCAGAATATGTGTGTGCTGACCAAACGGACCCCAACTGCACTTGGGGATCCACATTTTTCAGTTATCCATTGTTGTCTGGTTTCAAATGCAGGTCGTACAAATCGTCCTGTGGTATTTGGACTCAGGCTGCTCAAAACATATGACTGGGGATCGCTCGCGGCTCAAGAACTTCGTGAAAAAGTTTATCGGGACAGTTAGATTTGGGAACGACCACTTTGGTGCTACTATGGGTTATGGAGATTATGTGTTTGGTGACAGTGTAATCTCAAGGGTATATTATGTGGAAGGACTAGGGCACAATCTGTTTTCTGTGGGTCAATTTTGTGATTCAGATCTGGAAGTGGCTTTCAGAAAACATACATGTTTCGTCAGAGAATTGGATGGTATAGATCTCCTCAAGGGCAGTCGGGGCACCAATCTATACACCATATCGATTGAAGAAATGTTGAAGTCCTCTCCCATTTGCTTGCTTTCTAAAGCCTCTAAAACAAAATCATGGTTGTGGCATCGTCGTTTGAACCACTTGAACTTCGGTACCATAAATAATCTTTCACGTAAAGATCTTGTTAGAGGGATGCCCAGACTGAAATATGAGAAAGATCATCTCTGCTCTGCATGTCAACTGGGTAAAAGCAAGAAACAAACCCACAAGCCTAAAACCATCAACACCAACTTGGAAGTTCTTCATACCCTCCACATGGACTTGTGCGGTCCAATGAGAATACAAACCATAAATGGAAAGAAGTACGTTCTGGTGATAGTAGATGATTATTCTCAGTTCACATGGGTAAAGTTTTTGAGAACCAAGGAGGAAACTCCAGAGGTTATCATTAAACTGATAAAACAGCGGCAAGTAAGGCTCGATAAAACTGTCAGAATCATCTGCACTGATAATGGTACTGAGTTTGTTAACCAACAACTCCGTAATTTCTATGAAAGTATTGGCATCACGCATCAGAAAAGTATCCCTTGCACTCCTCAACAGAACGGAGTGGTTGAACGAAGGAACCGTACTCTGGTGGAAGCTGCAAGAACTATGCTTATATTTTCAAAGGCACCGATGTTTCTCTGGGCAGAGGCTATTGCAACAGCATGTTACACTCAAAACCGATCCCTAATTCATCCTGTTCATGAGAGGACTCCCTTCGAGTTAATTCATAACAAGAAACCAGATCTCTCTTCTCTCCGTGTGTTTGGTGCACTTTGCTATCCAACTAACGATAGTCAAGACTTGGGAAAGTTAAGAGCTAAAGCAGATGTAGGTATTTTTGTTGGATACGCACCAGACAGTAAAGGGTATCGAATCTACAATAAGAGAACCCGTAAAATCATGGAAACCATTCATGTTACGTTCGATGAGCTGAGTGAGCAACCTGCTTCAGGACAAATTAGTTCTGGACCCGATCTTAACCTTTTGTCACCTGGACCCATTAGTTCAGGACTTGTACAGAATTCCACGCCTGCAGATTCTTATGTGCCACCTACATGCGAGGAGTTGAAGAAGTTATTCGATCCTATGTTTGATGAATACTTTGAGCCAACGAATGGAACCATCCCAAGTGAACATGATATACTTCCTATGGCTGAGGTTCAAGCCCCACAAGGTTCAGAAGGCACAACAGCTTCAGTATCAGTCAGTCTCAATGCTCCAGCTGCCAGTCAATCGCCTTCGTCATTAAATGCTCAATCTTCTCCAGTAATACAAGAATCTTCAGATAATCATTCTTTGGAAGTTAACCCTTTTGCTCCTATTGATGAGGTTCCGTTTGAAAACATATTTGCTCCTGAACATACTTCAGACACATCCTCACTTGAAGAACACAGCACTGCTACATCTGTTCATAATCCTCAACCTCACGACCATCTCAGAAAATGGACCAGTGATCATCCAATCGACAACATCATAGGCAATCCCTCACGTCCAGTATCTACACGTAATCAACTAGCCACAGATGCACTATGGTGCTTCTTCAATTCTGTACTGTCCAAAGTCGAACCAAAAGATGCCAAAGAAGCAATGACTAAAGATTGCTGGTTCCAGGCTATGCAGGATGAAATCCATGAATTTGATCGACTTGAAGTATGGGAATTAGTGCCTCCTCCAGAGCTTGCAATGATCATTGCTTTAAAGTGGATCTTCAAAGTGAAGCTTGATGAGTATGGTGATGTGGTAAAGAACAAGGAACGGCTAGTTGCTAAAGGGTTTAGACAAGAAGAGGGCATTGATTTTGAAGAATCGTTTGCTCCGGTTGCTAGAATTGAAGCTATAAGAATCTTCCTGGCAAATGCTGCTAGTCGAAATATGATAGTCTACCAGATGGATGTCAAAACGGCATTCTTAAATGGTGACTTAAAGGAAGAAGTTTATGTGAGTCAACCAGAAGGATTCGTGGATGCTGAACATCCTACTCATGTTTACCGCTTGAAGAAGGCTCTTTATGGGTTAAAACAGGCGCCAAGAGCATGGTACGATACATTGTCCAAGTTCCTCCTAGTGAACAGATTCTCCAAGGGTGTTGTTGATCCCACACTATTCACCAGGAAGTCAAGAAACCATCTACTACTAGTTCAGATCTATGTAGATGATATCATCTTTGCTTCAACAGATCCTAGTGAATGTGATAGTTTTTCAAAGGAGATGAATTCCAAGTTCCAAATATCCATGATGGGACAAATGTCATTCTTCTTAGGATTACAAGTTTCTCAAAGTCCCGGAGGCATATTCATTAATTCAAGTCAAGTCTTTAATTAGCTTATTATGGAAGTAACATTCATTTTAACAAGTTACACAAGTTCAGGGTTAATTATGACAAGTTTTCATAGTTCAGGGTTATAAGTGTAAATTTGCCAAAGTTTAAGGTCCACATTAAAATTATCATCATTTTACCATTCAAACACTTATACTTTCCAGAATTACACATTTAGCCTTCAAGTTTCCAATATTTACGAATTACATCCCTTTACTTTATTAATTTACAAATTAATCTTATACTTACATAATTTACAATCTAACCTTTACAATATTCATATTACACATCAAGTCCCTTTATTTCTTCAAATTACAGAAATTAACCTTCAATTTAATTATGTTACAAACAGCCCTCAAAGTTTCGGTAATTTACACATTTGGTCCTTATACTTTTTAAATTACAAATTCGAATTATATAATTTACTATAATTACATATTAAACCCTTAATTTACCAATTTTACACCATGAGTACTTATTTTAGCATGTTACATGAATGCTCCTTCAAGTTTCCATAATTTACACAATAAGTCCCTCTAGTTATCAAAGTTACATATTTAGTCCTTTAAATTACAATTTCAACCTTTAATTATTAACAATTACATATTAAGCCATTAAATTATCAAAATTACACATAACCCCCTGAATATAATTTATTACTCAAAAAAGCACCATGTTTCCAGAAATTACATATTTAGTCTCTCATTTTTATTTATTTTTAATTCGACATTAATATTACAAATTAAATCCATATCTTGCCAAAATTACGAATAAGACCCTCATGTTATAATTTTTACACATTCTCCCAGGTCCATAAAATATTACGAAAATATCCCACAAGTTTTAATAACTACAAAACACCCCCCTTAACTTATTATTTTCAAATCGGTATGCATAAAACCTTAACAAAATCAAACCCTAGCAATCCCAATCATTAGGCCATAATTTTATCATCATTATATCACTTTTATTTCCAGATTTCATCCACCAAAAACCCTAGATCGATTGGTATAATAATTTTTCCACAATTTCTCTTTTTATTTCTTAAATCCGGTTTTATCTTAAATTCGACATACATGTTTTTAGGCCTCAACAATTCGAACTACCATTTTTCTCATGTTAAATGATCATCATAGAAGCCACAAAAAATAATAACCTGGCCCAGAAAATTTGCATACAAGATTTTAAGATTTAATTCAATTTTAGGGTTTATAAACCCATTAATTTCTATTCGGCCAAAATACAATGCATGGTTCGATTTAAGTATTTTTCCCATGTTATATGTGATTAAAAGAGAGCTAGAAAAATACCATAAATATTTTAGATCAAGGGATTCACACGCTTTGAATTTCTTTGGTTCGGTTGCACTTTTTCGACCCAATTAAATCACCACAGCCAAACGATCGACCCTAGAACCTTTTGGCTATTTTTCCCACCTTCTTGGCACTATGAAGAACTCCATAAAATTACCTCCTTGCCTCAGAAAATTCGGATGTGATGTGTGGGATTTTTAGTGTGGCGGCTAAATGTTTTTATTAGGGTTTAGTGGAAAAATAATTCATGGAGTGATGTAATTTATGTTAGACTCAGCCTTGGGGGGGGGAAAGGCTGGAAAATCGTGAAACATAATGGTCTAATTAAATTTACGCTTTTTTATTTAATTTCCTTATTTACTTTGTATTTAAAAAGGTTTATAATTAATAATAATTATGTATTTAAATTTTCGGTATACACAAGGGTATTTTGGTCATTTCACAACTTGTATAAATATTAATCGAATTCGTCAAAATTATTTTGTATCATATCTTGTTCATTTCCAGAAGTTTGGGATCGATTCGAAACTTTAATTAAGCTTTAATTAAATTTTAAAGTTTCAGGGGCATTTTGGTAATTTTTGCATGTTTTAGATTTTCGGGTTTTACAACTCTTCCCCTCTAACAGAAAATTTTCGTCCTCGAATTTTTCAAGGACATAGGAATGAAATAGAACGGAAAACAAAACAAGGACATACCAGACGCCTTATCTGCCTGGTCACGAGATAGCGAGAAAACACGACCGGTAGTAGGAGTAGGAGAAGGAGGGCCAAGATATTTCTCAAGTGGTTCCGGATTCCGCCTAGGACAATCTTTCAACTTATGCTCCCTCGAACCACACCTAAAACAAGCTCCAGAAGTCGTACGACAAAATCCCGTATGATTCTTCCCACACTGTGGACAACTGGCTGACCCCTGACTGTCGCTGCGCCCCCGACGATCGCCATCCTGCCTAAAAGCTGACCTCGAATCCCGACCTCGAATCTGATTTCTTCTGGTCGTAGCTCTTTCCCGAATACTCCTTGACGTCCCGACTCTGAATCTGCTGTTGCACCTTGTCGCCATCACGGTCTCGTTTGTAACCAACGTCCTCATGAAATTCTCGATGTTGCGAGCTGCATCGCAACATGCTGACGGATCCGCAAACTCCGAATTAAGCCGACGATCAGGAAAATATGACAGAACAGAACATGAAGAATGACAGAGCAGAACAGGAAAATATAACAGAGCAAAATCAAGGAAAAATGACAGAGCATATCAGGAAGAGAGTGCGCGAAAGGAAACCTAATGTCTACCCAATCCTCACAGGTCAAATGGCCTAAGCCTAAGGGTTTCGGAAACCTGGCTCTGATACCATAAATTGTAACACCCCAACCCGACAAGGGTAAAGGTGTCACAAATACATGGTTTCATATCAGATACAAGCATTCAAGAAATAAAAATAGCGGAAGCTTTAACATTAAAATCCAAGGAAAATAAGTCAACACGACTTAGATCAAGTGCAAGACAGGAATAACGAAGTACAAGACAAAATCCAAATGCCCAAACAATGGCATAACAGAAATAATATCCAAATGGTCACACTAGAAGGACAAGGTCTAAACTTCACACAAGTTACTCTCATCCCAAGCTAAAACCCAGCTCCTAGCTTAAATGTACCTGCCGCAGGAAAAGAAATGCGGCTGAGCTACGAGAGCTCAGTGAACAGATATAACGGAAACAAAGCTGTAATAACGGGATAATAAAGTAAATGAAATAATACCAGTAGCAACAAGAGTCAGGAAAAGGAATACAAGAGTTATGCAGACATACCAGGAATTAAGAATGGTTACAATGGTGAAAGTGAAAGAAACCAGAACCCACCAAAATCCCAAGTCGAATCAAGTCAAGTCCAGTATCAAGTCATAGGGTAACAAGTCCAGAAATCCACCACAAACCGAAGTCAAATCAGGTCAGGTCAAACGTCAAATCAAGTATCAAGTCAAGTAACAGGTCATAAGGTTACAAGGTCTCAGGTAAACAGAAATCCTCTACGAGCCCAAACATGTCAAATCACATCACATATATCAGGGTGTATGGAGGGGTGACCTCAGCATACCAGGTACAGGGTGAGGGGATACCTCCAGGTGTTGGAGTCATGAGCTCCCAGGGGTGTGAAAGACGTGTATCGCACACACTCGTCAGTCACCAGGATAACAGGAAACATAACAAATCAGGACATGTCTAGGATGCATCCATGCGCCCCCGCAGGCCACAGGGTCTTCTCTACATAACAAATCAAATCAGGTCGGGGACGGGACAGGACATCACTCTCCTGCCCTAGAGTCATGCCACCGGTGCATCAATGACATGGACATGAAACCCTCATGCCTAGTGGGTGGCTCGTAGTCTCAAACTGTGGGTCAAGGTCAAGTATCCAGTCTCGGGTGTCAAGTCTCAGGTATCAAATGTCAGGTATCATATCAGAGTTCATATCAGGGTTCATATCAGGGTTCAAGACAGGAGATAAATGCAGGGGTTCATTATCAGGAGGTCCATATCAGAAAGTCCAATACTAGGAGGTTCATAATAGTTTATTATAAGAAATCCTTTTTACATGGTTTAAATAAAATGATCGTTGGAACAGTTTCATAATACAAGTCCTTTAAAGAAATATTCAAAACCTCTTCATATATAACTAAAAAGTAGTTGTAAAATCTTATGAACCTTCAAGTACTCAAGGTCTTAATTATTCAGGTTATCAGGGTTCAATAAGTCATGTCAAGTGTCATAGCAGGGTTCAAGTCAAAGGTTCAAGTCAAATGGTTCATATCAATTGTATCAAGGTTCAAGTTCAGGTTTATGACATGGTTCAAGACAAAGGTTAAAGCAAAGGTCCAAATCTATGGTTCACAATACAAGGGAAACATAACAATGAATCAGGAATCAGAAATGAGACGAAGGCTCTTTACAAGAAGAGCAGAATATCTGTACCTTATTCAAATAGCAAGCAAAACACAAGAGTAGCTGACAGGGATCAAGATCACTCCCTCCTTGAACCTAAAGGAGTAGAAGACAGAAATACGAAAGGGGTTCAGTTATCTTCCCATTATAAGTAACTTCTATTTTTAGTAACTTTCTATTTTTAGCAGGTTTCCATAATTAGTAAGTTACCACATTTAGCAAGATTCAAGTGATATAATTCAAGTCAAGTCTTTAATTAGCTTGTTATGGAAGTAACATTCATTTTAACAAGTTACACAAGTTCAGGGTTAATTATGACAAGTTTTCATAGTTCAGGGTTATAAGTGTAAATTTGCCAAAGTTTAAGGTCCACATTAAAATTATCATCATTTTACCATTCAAACACTTATACTTTCCAGAATTACACATTTAGCCTTCAAGTTTCCAATATTTACGAATTACATCCCTTTACTTTATTAATTTACAAATTAATCTTATACTTACATAATTTACAATCTAACCTTTACAATATTCATATTACACATCAAGTCCCTTTATTTCTTCAAATTACAGAAATTAACCTTCAATTTAATTATGTTACAAACAGCCCTCAAAGTTTCGGTAATTTACACATTTGGTCCTTATACTTTTTAAATTACAAATTCGAATTATATAATTTACTATAATTACATATTAAACCCTTAATTTACCAATTTTACACCATGAGTACTTATTTTAGCATGTTACATGAATGCTCCTTCAAGTTTCCATAATTTACACAATAGGTCCCTCTAGTTATCAAAGTTACATATTTAGTCCTTTAAATTACAATTTCAACCTTTAATTATTAACAATTACATATTAAGCCATTAAATTATCAAAATTACACATAACCCCCTGAATATAATTTATTACTCAAAACAGCACCAAGTTTCCAGAAATTACATATTTAGTCCCTCATTTTTATTTATTTTCAATTCGACATTAATATTACAAATTAAATCCATATCTTGCCAAAATTACAAATAAGACCCTCATGTTATAATTTTTACACATCTCCCAGGTCCATAAAATACTATAAAAATATCCCACAAGTTTTAATAATTACAAAACACCCCCTTAACTTATTATTTTCAAATCGGTATGCATAAAACCTTAACAAAATCAAACCCTAGCAATCCCATTCATTAGGCCATAATTGTATCATCATTATATCACTTTTATTTCCAGATTTCATCCACCAAAAACCCTAGATCGATTGGTATAATAATTTTTCCACAATTTCTCTTTTTATTTCTTAAATCCGGTTTTATCTTAAATTCGACATACATGTTTTTAGGCCTCAAAAATTCGAAATACCATTTTTATCATGTTAAATGATCATCATAGAAGCCACAAAAAATAATAACCTGGCCCAGAAAATTCGCATACAAGATTTTAAGATTTAATTCGATTTTAGGGTTTATAAACCCATTAATTTCTATTCGGCCAAAATACAATGCATGGTTCGATTTAAGTATTTTTCCCATGTTATATGTGATTAAGAGAGAGCTAGAAAAATACCAAAAATATTTTAGATCAAGGGATTCACACGCTTTGAATTTCTTTGGTTCGGTTGCACTTTTTCGACCCAATTAAATCACCACAGCCAAACGATCAACCCTAGAACCTTGTGGCTATTTTTCCCACCTTCTTGGCACTATGAAGAACTCCAGAAAATTACCTCCTTGCCTCAGAAAATTCGGATGTGATGTGTGGGATTTTTAGTGTGGCGGCTAAATGTTTTTATTAGGGTTTAGTGGAAAAATAATTCATGGAGTGATGTAATTTATGTTAGACCGAGCCTTGGGGGGGGGGGGGAAAGGCTGGAAAATCGTGAAACATAATGGCCCAATTAAATTTACCCTTTTTATTTAATTTCCTTATTTACTTTGTATTTAAAAAGGTTTATAATTAATAATAATTATGTATTTAAATTTTCGGTATACACAAGGGTATTTTGGTCATTTCACAACTTGTATAAATGTTAATCGAAGTTGTCAAAATTATTTTGTATCATATCTTGTTCGTTTCCAGAAGTTTGGGATCGATTCGAAACTTTAATTAAGCTTTAATTAAATTTTAAAGTTTCAGGGGCATTTTGGTAATTTTTGCATGTTTTAGATTTTCGGGTTTTACAGAGATCTTGAAAAAGTTTGGATTCTATTCAAGTGAACCTGTTGACACTCCCATGGTTGATAGAACGAAGCTGGATGAAGATCCTTCAGGGATTCCAGTGGATATAACAAAATATCGAAGCATGATTGGATCTTTGATGTACATCACGGCTAGCAAACCAGATCTTCTGTTTGCTGTGTGTATGTGTGCTCGGTATCAATCCAGGCCAACCAAGAAGCATGTTGAAGCAGTGAAAAGGATCTTCTGATATCTTCAAGGCACGGCTCACATGGGTCTCTGGTATCCTAAGTACACTGCAATGGAGTTAACGGCTTATGCGGATGCTGATCATGCGGGATGTCAAGACACTCGTCGCAGTACTTCAGGAGGAGCTCAGTTTTTAGGGGAAAAGTTGGTTAGTTGGTCGTCTAAGAAGCAGATGAGTACTTCCATATCATCTACTGAAGCTGAGTACATTGCCATGTCTGCGTGTTGTGCACAAATCCTTTGGATGCGATCACAACTTTCGGACTATGGCTTCTCATACAACAAAATTCCCCTATATTGTGACAACAAAAGCGCCATTGCTCTTTGTTGTAACAATGTTCAGCACTCCAGGTCAAAACACATCGACATCAGGCATCACTTCATTAGGGAACAGGTTGAAAAAGGAATTGTGGAACTATACTTCGTGAGGACAGAGTTTCAGTTAGCTGACATCTTCACCAAGGCCCTCCCAAGAGAAAGGTTTCAGTTTATTCTCCCACGCCTTGGCATGAAGAGCATGACTCCTGAAACCCTCAAGTGTCTTCAGGAAGAAAAGGAGGAGTAAAGGATTGTCTTCTTATATCCTTGTACATTGTTGTATATATCTTAAATCAAAAAGAAAATACAAAAATATAAAACCTATAAAAACCATAAAAATCGAAAAAAATCAGAAAATACCAAAAATAGTCCTACCTAGGCATGTCTTCTGTTTATCGATAACATTTACGGATCTAGAAATGTCATTCAACAATGACACGGATCCTTAAATGAAGCTCGAGCAGAAGTTATACTAATCAGTTAAAACATGTCTTAATGGTTTGCAGTTACTTCATACTGCAACCCGCGATACTCTCTGGGGAAAGCACGTCGCCAAAAGGACGGATGTTCCTCCAACTGGGTGATGTTCACCTGGGCATGGATTACTTCATATCCATGTTTCACCGACTTGATGTACCTTTCAGTGCGTCATGTCGTGTATAAGAAGAGAAGTCTTCTTTTCATCAGACTCCTTATGTTGTTTGATTCTTCAAGAGAGTCTTGATGTTACACAAGGTGGTAAATTGAATTAAATTTTCACAAATACCCGTCGCTCAATTGAATGACTACAGCTCTTTTAATGGAAAATGGGTCATTAATTGAGGGGGAGCATATTTGTTCAAATTTCCGACACCTTGCCAAATTTGTGCAACATCAGTAGTGACACTCTCTCGTTGTTTCAGGGAAAGCATAGTATGATTCAAAATCGAAATACATTTAAACCTGGCCACATTTTCTCCCAAATTTTCTAAACTTATTTAAATCACTTGGGATCACAAATCTCAAATGGTTTGAAATTTTGATCGGGGGAGAGAATGTGATTTAAATATGAAATTCTGATAAAATGTGATGTTTTGAAAGTTAATGTAAGCTCTCCCGTATGTGCTAAACCATTTTGTAGATCAAGGCACATATTGAGGGGGAGCAAAATGTTTTGTTCATAAAAGCAAGCTCTTCCATATGTGCTAAAATCTTTCATATATCGATGCACATATTGAGGGGGAGCAAATGGTCTTAACAAAACATTAAGGATTTGGGCATCTCAAGTGAGCAAGGCTCAGACTTCACCAATGAATTGACGAAACTTGAATTGTCATCAATAGAAAGGATACGTCTTGGCCGGGTAATAATTTCAAGCTGGCCTAACCAGTGATGTAAGCGTGTCTCGAAAAAGATGTATCTGAGTAGAGAGTACCATTTCGAGAAACTTTCTGTGGACTTGACCAGGCCGGGTAATAATTTCAAACTAGTATATCTAGTGATGTAAGCGTGTCTCGAATCGGTCATGTTCACTAAAAGTGGATCAATTCAAAAAGTGCGAGCTCTACCTAACATGTGCAAATTTACAAAAATATCACTCGAGCACATGTTGAGGGGGAGCATTTGAAAAATATAAAACTCTCAAGTGTTTGCAAAAATGTGTTTCAGAATCATGAACACTTTGAGAGATTTTTCAAAGATTTGGTTTGGCTATCGTGGATGAATACTAAAGACCGGCCATTTTAATTAACGCATGGAGTTATAAGGATGGTTAGGTTAGGTTCAAGTTCCCACGATCCCACCAGAGCCGGAGGGATCTACCCAGGGACAATCCACTAGTTAGTGTAGAAGTCCTTAGGTATGATTAAAAAGGAGAAATGCGTATAAGGGAAGAGTGCCGACTGAGATGGAGCTAACACTGGAATGAACCCAACAAGGTGTTAGTTATGAAGTCTCGGTAAGCACTGAAGGGGTTGAAGAATGAAAAAGAATTGTAAAGATAAAGGGTGAAAAGAAATAGCCCTCCTTACAACTTAGGCAGAAACCGGGTCAATTCATATGCTGTCAGAATCACTTAGTTGTTTGCCGGCATTGAAGACAAAGTATCATGGACCCAGTGATACGCTGCACAACCCTCCCTAGCCACTCAAGGTCCCTCAAAGGATTCTTGTTTCAATTGTCACGGAGTTCAATACATTTCTATCGTCTATCTCACTCCGAGTTAGATGATATTGAAAAGGTGGCAGTTCTCTCCAGCCTCCGCTCACTAAATCAAATCGCACTATCGAGTCTAGAGCCACGAGATGCATAATAAGATCTCATAGGGACACGAATTATTTCTACACTGGTTGTTCAACATTAAGGACACCAGTTGTAAACTCATGAGTCCTACGCAGATCTTAGCAATCTGCCAGAACATTTATGAGAGAATTTACAAATGTAATTCTCAATGATTGAATGGAAATTCCTGCCAGGGTCAACATCAAGCAGCCCTGAAAGCAGGTCACTTCGGTAATTCCTCGTGGATTACGCTTAGTGGTCGCGACGGTTTCAACCGGTCTACAGTCGTGGAGTGATCTCCAGCGACTCACCTAATCGTTGATTTACTACGGTAAAATCTTAAAAAGCCCTCTGTGGGTTTTCGATTAGGAACGGTCTTGGTAAGGATTAGAGAGAGTTTTCACAATATGCTGTTGACTATCTCGAAGTCCAAACTTGTAAGTACCAGTCGAATTATTGCTAACTGTCGTATGTAGGGACTTCTGGCGATTGTAGCAGTAGAATGCTGTAGCTGGTTGCTGTGGTAGCTGGTTGCAGAAAAGATGCCAATCCATCACCACATGCTCACACCACATCATCATCAAAGAAGTCATGATCAACCTAAAAGACCTTCAACACAGCTTCTGCTAACTCTGATGCTGAAGATCATGACACCATATAGTGTGAGCATGTCGGCTCTTAGAATATTTCATCACATGGAGACCTACTACTAAAAGATGACTTGGAGACTCAAGTGGGATGACACTTTCAAAGATTACTCAAAGTTCATCCAAGACAAAAGAGAAGTCATCTTAAGATCACTGATGTTTGCACAACAATCTATGACATTGAAGAATCAATGGTTACGAGCTATGATGTCAAGATCCAAGGAAGAAGTGCTGAAATTCAGAACATTACTTCTGGGGTGACCTCCCTTAGGGGGAGATTGTTAGGAATATGAATATTCAGCTGAAGACTCGATCACCCCGAGTACTTATTAGCTCATCATAGCTCGTAGGATTATCAGTAATATTATTAGTAGATTAGTTATTAATTAGTATTGTGGAGTGGGTCGGGTCTTTACCCTCTGTCAGCTCTCTCCACAGCCCAATAGGGGCATATTAAGTAGTATGTATAAATACCCCTTCCCTGGCAAGGGAAGGGTTGGAACTTCCCTACATTTCAAGCTAATATACACATAGTTCTCTCTCTCTAGAAGTTCTCACTTTCTCTCACTAGTTCTTATTCATTCGATCCATCTAAAGGCCTCAAACAAGTGTTTCTTGCATTGTGAATACCCTACACAAACCAAATCGAGTATAAAATCGAGTTTGGCATCGCAGACACAAGCCTTAGACCACGAGCACTTGGGTTACTCTTGAGTTGAGTACAACTCAATTCTCATATCGAGTATGGGTGTAAGTCATATCAGCTAAAGGCAAGGATCGTGAGTACTTCATTCTACTCGATCCAAACTCATATTTGAGTGTCAACATTTTCTTTCAAACCAAAACACAAACACTTTGCGAGCACATTTTTAGACCACAATTCGACTAATTAAAACTCTTAACACAACCGCAATCATTCGAAAACTGTTTACTGGAACATGTATGTGGACAAATGCAAGATAAACCAAGTGTGAACTCGACTCAACCACTTTGATTTAACACAATCCTAGCCACAATGACTCAAACTCGACTTAGCCTAAACGTTTCTAAGATAACATTCAATTCAAAGCTCGATTAACAAGATGAACATGGACATCCGACACAGCCAAATTAACGACAACGTCTCATGTTTCTGAGCCAATATCAATTTCTACACAGTGTTCCATCATTACCAGTTTCAAAACTTCCTTAACCACACCAAGACCAACATATTAATCGACATAATATTGACTAAAAAATCATATTGACAACAAAATAAAGCTATACAATTCGAGAGTACCATGAATGAAACAACAAGAGTGAGGTTTAAACCTTACAAAGGATGATAGTGAATCGATTCCAGGAAAGAATGACAAGAGTCCAACCCGATTCCAAGCAAGCCACACACCCTTTTCTTCTCCTTGAATCCTTCGACTAAGGTATATGATTAAGGTGAAGTAGGTTTTGGTGTGGTTGCTTCTCCTGGAATCGGTGCTCTTATGGGACAATCCATGGCATTTTCTTGACTTTCTTTTGATCATCCAAGGATGAGGTTTCACCATTCTTGGCTAATATCCCTTTCCTTGCCTCGAATTCATTGATGTTTGACCCACTTGGATCGGATTTAAGATCCGACAAAACAACGGGGAAACTCTAAAGGTGCTAAAGGGTCATCTATGGATGGCGATGGATGATGACAGTAGGGGTGCTCATTTTTTTCTTCACCAAGAAAGTAAAAAAGGAGATGGTTTGTTGTGTGGTGGAGATCGAAAAAGAAGGAGGAACAGGGAAAAGTGAGTATAGATCTCACATGGGTAAGTGGGGAAAAAAAGGATGTTTATTAGTATGTTTTAATTATATAATATATTATGTATACCCCGTGTCCTGTTTAGCTGAGATAAAATTGTGGTACCTCAGTTTCACGTAAATGTGAAAAATATAAATCTGGTGCCGTTTTTATAATACTGATATGAAATAAAATTTGTTGACTCCAAAAATGAATTATAATGTTTAACCATTACTAAAGTGGTGTCGGTACGCGTGTGGTGTCAATTTTCAGGAAAAACAAGATAAACTCTCGTTTTTGTTACGTTAGTATCTGAAATTGTCAGAAAGTGATAAATTCACTTTTACTGATAAATTTAAATAGTTTTGGTGAGTTATTGTATGCTACTGCGTGTGGGTTTGCTTCCTGTAATAAATATGTAAACACATAAATGTTCAGTTTAACAGTTGTGTAATAATAAATTGACATTTATTATTAAAATATTAGTGCGAAAATTACCATTTGTAACATCCTCCCCGCCTTAGAAGGAAAACCGTCATCGGTTTTCACTTAGAGTTACCCGATGAATTTGAGAAAATGTGTGGGTATTTACGCTTGATCTCGTCCTCGCGTTCCCACGTGTATTCGGGACCTCTTCGAGAGTTCCAACGAACTTTAACAATAGGAATGCGGCTTTGCTTAAGCCGTTTGATTTCCCAATCCATTATTTCGACAGGTTCTTCGATGAAATTTAGTCTCTCGTCCACCTGGATTTCCTCCAGAGGAATGGCAAGCATTTCGTTTGAGAGACATTTCTTCAGATTGCCCACATGAAACACGTTGTGTACAGAGCTGAGTTCTGACGGTAGCTCGAGTCGGTAAGCTACTGGCTCGATTCTGGTGATGATTTTGAAAGGTCCAATGTAGCGGGGATTTAATTTCCCACGTTTTCCAAAATGAATCACGCCTTTCCATGGCGAGACTTTTAACATGACGCAGTCACCAACTTGGAACTCAAGTGGTTTCCGTCTCTTGTCTGCATAGCTTTTCTGATGATCTCGAGCCACTTGCATTCGGCTCTTGATTTGCACAATCTTTTCAGTGGTCTCCTGTACTAGTTCAGGACCAGTGAGCTGACTTTCTCCCACTTTAGCCCATCAAATAGGTGATCTGCACTTTCGACCATAAAGTGCCTCATAAGGTTCAGCTTTGATGCTTGTGTGATAGCTATTATTGTAGGAAAACTCGGCTAATGGCAGATGCCTATCCCAGCCATTTCCAAAGTATATCACACACGCTCGTAGCATGTCCTCTAAGGTTTGAAGGGTTCTTTCGCTTTGACCATCTGTATGAGGATGATACGCGGTGCTCATAGCGAGATCAGTACCCAATGCATCTTGCAATGATCTCCAGAAGTTTGACGTGAAACAACTGTCTCTGTCGGAGATGATAGAAATTGAGACTCCATGTCGTGCAACTATTTCTTTCACGTATAACCGTGCAAGTTTATCCATGCTATCGTTTTCTTTGATCAGTAGGAAGTGGGCGGACTTTGTAAGACGATCAACGATTACCCAAATGGTGTCGTAACCGCTAGATGTCCTTGGCAGTTTGGTAATGAAGTCCATCGTTATGCGTTCCCATTTCCATTCGGGAATTTCGGTTTGTACAAGTAAACCTGATGGTCACTAATGTTCATCTTTGACCTTTGATCATGTTAAACACTGACTGTCATATGTTGCAATGTCAGCTTTCAATTGGGCCACCAGTAGAGTTTCTTCAGATCGAGATACATTTTGTCGACTCTCGGGTGGATGGAGTATTTAGATTTATGGGACTCGTGCATGATGAAGTCACGTATCCCTCCACAGAGTGGGATCCAACTTCTGTTTTTGAAACATAACGTTCCATCAGCTCTCTTTAGGAATCCGTTTTCGTTTTCAGGCATCCCATAGATTTTCTCGTTAGGTCTGTTTTCTTCCCTGAGCGCCTTGGCCTGAGCCTCAAGGATCTTTGCTGGGAGTGGTGAGACTATCGTCATACCCAAAGATCGTACTCTAAGGGGTTTTGGTCGTTCTTTTCGACTAAGAGCATCTGCAACCACGTTTGCTTTGCCGGGATGGTATCGAATTTTGCAATCATAATCGCTGAGCAATTCTAACCAATGATGTTGTCTCATATTGAGCTCCTTTTGGTCGAGGATATGTTGCAGACTTTTGTGATCAGTGTAAACTACACATTTAGTGCCGTAAAGGTAGTGTCTCTAGATCCTGAGTGCAAACACTACTGATCCCAATTCCAAATCGTGTGTAGTATAGTTTTTCTCGTGCTTTTTTAGTTGTCGAGAGGCATAGGCTACCACCTTCTCTCGTTGCATCAAAACAACTCCTAGCCCTTTGTGTGAGGCATCGCAGTAGACCACAAAATCTTCACTGCCTTCAGGTAGAGCTAAGATAGGTGTGCTGCACAACTTATCCTTAAGAACTTGAAAACCTTCTTCTGCTTTATCTTCCCATTCGAACCTTACGTTCTTTTGAGTTAACATTGTCAAGGGCTTGGCAATTTTCGAGAATCCCCAGTAAACCTCCTGTAGTACCCTGCAAGTCCTAAGAATTGGCATATTTCGGTGGGTGTTTTGGGTGTCGCCCAATCCTTTATCGACTCGATCTTTGCAGGATCTACATGTATGCCTTGACTGTCAATCACGTGTCTTAGAAATTGAACAGTTGGAATCCAGAATTCGCACTTCGATAATTTTGCGTACAATTATTCTTTCTTTAATAGCTCTAAGATTTGCCTGAGGTGTTCCTCATGTTCCTTCTTGCTCTTAGAGTATATCAGAATTTCGTCGATAATGACGACCACGAATTTGTCCAGATACGGCTTGCACACCCTATTCATTAGATCCATAAATACCGCCGGTACGTTGGTTAGGCCGAATGGTATAACCTGAGACTCGTAGTGACCGTAACGAGTCCAGAAAGCCGTTTTTGGGATTTCCTCTTTCCGAACCCTAAGTTGGTGGTATCCGGATCTCAGATCGATTTTGGAGTAAACACACGAACCCTGGAGTTGATCGAACAGATCGTCGATTCTCGAAAGTGGATAACGGTTCTTGATGGTTATTTTGTTTAGTTCTCGGTAATCGATGCACATCCTGAAAGATCAATCTTTCTTCTTGACAAAGAGGACTGGAGCTCCCCAAGGAAAAGAACTCGTTCTGATGAATCCTTTCTCCGAGAGTTCTGATAATTGATTTGACAGTTCTTGCAGCTCAGTTGGAGCTAACCGATAGGGTGCCCGTACCACGGGTGCGGCACCAGGTATCAAGTCGATTTGAAATTCAACTTATCGGTTGTGCAAGAGATAATGTTTAGTCTCGAGGCATTCCTTCGACTTCTTTTGTCACCTTCAACGTTTAGAACCTCGTTCTCATAAGGCAGTCGGACGATTTTATCGTCGCAAAGGATGGTGGCATGATATTTTGACAACCAGTCCATGCCGATAATGACGTCAAAACTACCCAATTCTACCGGTATAAGATCGATGTTGAATGGGTGGTTTAACAGATTTAAAGTACAACCCCTTACAATAGTTTCTACTCTTTCTATGTTCCTGTTAGCTAGTTCCACATTGTATACGTTATCTAAGGTGGTCGGAGCGATATCAAGTAGTCTACTAAATGCAGTTGAAACAAAACTCCTATCTGCCCCCGTATCAAACAATATGGATGCGTAGCGGTTATTTAAAAGGAACGTACCCGTCATGACATTCGGGTCATCTTGTGCTTCTGCTTTACACACTGCATAGACCCTTCTACGGGCTCCTCCATCGTTACCATGATTTCCCTGCTGACCAGCAACTATCTAATTTCCTCCAGCAACTTGATTTCTTGGCTCACGGCACTCATTTTTATAGTGCCCTTTCTTCCTGCACCCAAAACAAGTCACATTTGCCTTCGGGTTCTGCTCGGGTGCTGCCTGTGCAGTGGCAAGAGTTCTCGAACTACAGTCTCTGGCCATATGCCCAACCTTCTGACAGTTGTGGCATTTTATTGTGCACAGTACGCTGTGGTGTAGTTTACAGCGGTTGCACAACGGGTGCTTCCCGGCATAACCCTTTCTCTCAGCTGGTCCAGTTGCATACCCTTTCTTCTCGGTTGGTCCAGCAGTGTAGACCTTAGCAACATCTTGCTTCTTGTTTGGGTGTTGGTTGCTGTTGTTGCGGGAATGGTCATCCCCTTTACGCTTGTTGGTTGCAACCGTTTCAGCTGAGTCCTCGATCACCTGATCCATCAACTTATTGGCCACTTCCATGATTTCATGGAGGTCAGGGGGTAATCCGCTAATGCATCTTTCCAGCAGGCGGGTCTCAGTTTAAACCATGTCGGGACAGAGTAAGGCAAGCTCCTGAAAACGCTGATTATACACAACCATATTGGTACCTTGTACCTTGAGATTCCAGAATTCAACATCTAGCTTCTTTACCTCATTGCGAGGGCAATATTTCTTAAGAACCATTTGTTTGAATCTTTCTCACGACATTGCATATGCAACGTCGTAGCCAGCTGATTTCGAATAATTGTTCCACCAGGTTAAAGCTGCATCCTAAAAAGTAAACGATGCATACTTAACCTTGTCCTCTTTCGAACAACCACTGATTCGGAACACCGTCTCTAATTTTTCAATCCATCGAACCAGAACAACTGCCCCCTCAATACCACCAAAACCTCCAGTCATTATCTTCCGGAAGTCTTGATAAGTACAGCCACGGGTGTTGTTGTTTGTGGGTCTCGACTTCCCACCATCAGTTGTCGAGTTGTTAGTTGCAGCCAGTGCCGCTGCCACCCGTTCTTCTACCAGCTGGTCGAGCATGGCTCGATTTACAGGTGGAGCTGCTACAGTAGCCCTAGCTGGACCTGGATTGGTTGGTTGTGCACGAGCGGTTCTGGTTGTTCTTTTTGGAGGCATTTTGCTATATCAGAAAGATAGAGATAATTGAGATTTCGAGAGTTTATTATCGCACAAGTGTATAATCATAGGTAGAGTATATGAGTAAGATCAATCATAAAGAAGTTGGCACAATAGAATAATCAATCAAGCTTGTCACAGATTTAGATCAATTTGGGTTCACAAAAGTTACAAGCTCGAATACATAGAGAAAAGTTTTGAATACAGATAAAGAAAACTACAACTGCCACTAACTGACGGCTACTCAGTTTAGTGGGACTACATCATAACTGCTAGAACTATAATCCATCACGTCCTAAGCGTGACTGCTCCAGCTCCTGTGTCATCCATGCTATAATAGTCTCCAGATGTCCTACTGTAGTCTACAGCTATGTAAGCGTAACCTCTAACTTTTGCTTATTATAGCAATGAGTGACATTTCTTATAAAAGTTAGTCAAACAGTCATGATGATCACATATCGATTTTATATAGTCTTTGGGTTCTAACTCGCAAGAAAGTGCATCTCTAATAACTGTATGATATGCTCAATCACAGTTTTAAATTTAAGGGATCTAGATAATCAATGTCGTTTGCTGGGCCTATTTCAAATTCTTGGGCCTGGGGAAGTGGTATTTGAAATGGGCCGGTGAGTGTTCTATTTTGTAGGCTGCTAGCCTGCTACATATTAGTTTTATTATTTATTTATTTATTTATTTTTTATTTTTATGTTTAATGGTGAGGACGTGATTATCTTCGGGTCATACCAAGCTAATTTAAAGTTTCATCTTCTCCCTTAATCTCCTTATTTATGTATATAATGTTAATTGTCATGCTCAGCTTAGTTAATATATTTGTTGCTTCAATTATTGAGCCATGTTTATCAACGAGTAGTTTGCGTTTATTTGTTTTGAAATGGATGGTTAAGTAGTTAGGATTGTGTTGGAAGTTTGTTCGTAATTTTAGTATGTATTTTAGGTTAGTTTATTTACTAGAGGTTAGGTTAGTCGTTTTTGGTAACAGAGTATTTTGCGGGTAAAAATCATTTCTTGAATAAAATCGTAAAAGGTCTGCTTGATCGGTTTTTAAGCCTTATTCTTTACTAGACATCTCTAGCTTAAGGTAAGGTAAGAAAAATGTGTTTTGTATATACTTAACGATCTCGTTACTATAAAACACCTAACTTACTCCAGCAGTCATTAACGAGAGAAATCCAACCTATAGCTTACTTAGATTGTTTTTTCTCTTTAGATGAACGATGTTTTAGTTGCTCATCTGTATACTGTCTCGGTCGCTTAAAAAGATCAAACCCTCTAGTAGTCAACTCTTAATCCAAAATACATACTAAATGGTCTAATGTGTGCGAATAGAAGTTAAGATTGAAATACGCATCCATATGAATAAATTACACACTACAATTGATGATAGGTGTGCCGTTGTGGGATAAAGAATCGGTTTATGTTATATTGAATTTGGTCCCGCTAATGATACTCCTAAAGTTACTGGTTAAAAAAATAATTTTATTACACAAGCACAAATAAATGATAATAATTGGATGATATCTCTAAAATCAATATCTTACGTCAATTTTAGTACAAAATATCTTGTTAACCACGGCCTTAAGAGCTGTCATTAGCAAAACTTTATCAAACTAATACGAATATTTTACTACTATTTTGTTTTTAATTTAATGTCTTTAACTCAAATTAGTGAAAGCAATCAAAATAACTTAAGGTTGAATTATCCGGAGTTTTACCTAACTAAATAAACGTCTTGAAAATTTCGACGATGTGTAAATTGATATTAGTGGAAAATAAATCCTCCCTCTAATGCAAAATGAATATGCATAACTGTTGGTCCCTTTACACGATTAGAATTAACTAGAAAGTTAATCTATTAGTGTTAATGACTAATACAATGTTTAAGGATTATTCTAACAGTTATAAAACGTGAATGTAAAAACAACAATATTTTTCAACGTTTAAATTCTTATTAGAAATAATTCCAAGAATCTATACCCAAGTGTTTTGCGGAACAAACACTTGGGATTGAATAGACAAGGGTATGGGGTGTCTCCTATCGAAACTCAAGCTTTGCTTGAGTGGTAACAATATACCCACTGAGCTATCTCAGTGAGTTGTATACTCTTTGTAGGAGAGAAGTTTCTTTGTAAAAGTTCAAGACTTTAATTATACAAAGCACACCTTAACTTCTCTCACAGTTGATCTATTTATACACAAGTATTCTAAGTATAAGTGATTAAATATAATACAAGTTGTTGAGGTTGCGTGTCTGACAATTACAAATAGTAATTATCATTTCCAAGAACCAATAGGAAAGGGCTAAATAAGTCTTTGGGAGTTGTTGGCTGACACTCCATGACTTTTAGCCGCAATAGGGAAGGTAGAGTCTGACAAGAGAAGAGTGTTGGGTTTACACTCTTATCTTCTCAGATCTTTTCCCTATTGTTCCCGCCTTTTCTTCAGGCGTTGGTTCCTCAGTCATTCAATCACTTTGTTGGTTGAGGAGACTGGGGTTCAGTGAGCTCTTATCCAATACTCACTGAAACCATCATCTTCTTCTTTGGCTTAAGTCCTACTCAGGGAGTACCGCCTTCCTGAGTAGTGAATCCTTCTTCTTAAATTCGCTTTAAGCATCCTGAAGATGACTCACTGAGAGGCTGTTCTCTCAGTGACTTGAATTGTTCTCGGTTTAAGTTAACACTTAGTTAATTTGTGTCCAAATCATGTTCGAAGCATTCTTGGGTTTTACATGACCCAACAATCTCCCCCTATTTGGATATAAATTATTCCTAAGTGTTTTTGATCAGATATGAGTGAGCTAAAGACTTCTACTCATACTGAATGTACTAGAATGTAAATAAGGACACTGAAATAATAAAAACATCATCTTATTAATATCATTTACAAGTCCTAACAAAACTAAGTACAAAAAGGGATAGTGGTGGGTGTTCAGGCAGGTCATCAGTTCAATTTGATTCCAAGGGCTTCAAGCTTGGGCTTCTTTGACTGCAGCTCATGTTGGTCAGGATGTTCATTGATTTTTCTTTTCAGGTCATGACAAAACCTTACATTCTCAGGACTCTTGAGTGGAGAGGCCATTATCAGAAAGCCTAGCATAGCTTTGATCCCTGATAGATCAATATCAATCCACCTCTGGAAGGCTTTGTCACCAAACTCATCAATGAAGAACAAACCTCTTTCAGGCTGTTCAATGACCATATTGTTCCTGAAAGGAACACCTTCAGGGAGAGCCCTATTGCAGTCAAGACCAGGAATCTTGATCTCAGGCTCAGCTTCTATCTTCTTTCTTTTCCTTGAAGAAGACTGAGAAGTAGCAGGTTGTGCAGATTCAGGTAGAGGAGATTGAATGCCAAGTTCCTTAGGTGCTGCTGCCAATCTTTCATACCTCAGACTCAAAGACTTCATCAGATTAGGGACCACAACATTTGATTTCTTTGCTATTAATGGACCCAACTCGTCCAATTCAGTGATCCCAAAGTCAGCGAATCTGAAAGGTGAATGAACATCAAAGTTTCTCTTGTCAGCACCTCTGTAGACAGTGACAACGGCAGGATTGGTGTTTCTTTGAATATGAACATCAGTGATTGGTTCTGGCTTTAACCTTTCATTCATGTACCACTGATATTTCTTAATCCTATTCTGCCTGATCTCTTCAGCCCGTTTGGCTCTTTCCTCCCTTTTCTGCCTGAGAGTGGTCATCTCCTCAGACTGAGCTTTCACAAAGGTCATACCACCTTTTCTTCCTGAGAGATCCTTAGCCTCAAGACCAATTTTCTCAGCCTCCTCATGAACAACCTTGATTAAGGCAGACTTGCTTGCCTCCTCTTCTTCCTTCAACTTCTTCTTTGCCTCTTCTTCCTGAAGATAAGTACTGAGTTCATCAGCTGAGAAGTGGTAAAGAACTCCATCAATTTCATATGGGATCCTGAGAGGTGATTCAGGATCCTTTGCAACCGTGATAGGTGCTGGTTGAGGCTCAGGCTCAGTGAGAATGCCTTTGCCTTTATCTTGATGGGAGGAAGAGGCTTCCTCAGTGTGAGAAGGAATCTCCCCCTCAGTGTGAGAAGGAGGTTGTTGGCTTGAGACTCCAGTGTCTTTCTCCCCCTCAACTGTTGCATGAGCCATGGTGATAGCAAGAGTTGGAGTCACTGGAGTAGTAGGACCTTTGAAGGCCTGATAGATCTCAGTCATCATTGATTTGATGTCCGAGGTGTCTTTCTGAAGACTCGAGATCTGGTCTGCCAGAGAAGCCTGAGAAGCTTCGATGCCTGACATCCTTGAGCCAAGAGACCATGCCAAGGATGTGGAAGATTGTGCCCAAGTACCAAGATGTTTTTCCTGAAGACCCATGGTAGTCCTGATTGAGTCCAAGGAGGTAGTAAGACCCTGAAGTTTAGAATCCTTCAGTAAGCTGAAGAGATCATGGATTTCAGCTGACTGCTTCTGATAAGTCTCAGCAGCTTGAAGGATCTTTTCAGTGAGTATGGGGTCATCTTTAACAGCTGTCTGAATAGTACCAAGGCTTTTGGTGATGCCTTCAAGAGAAAGATTGAACTTCTGGAAATGAAGATCAATAGCTGTCAGGGAATGTTTGGTGTCTGATTGGATTTCGATCACATCTTCATGAAAACTTTCAACATCTGCCTTCAGGTTGGCATAGTGAACAGCTGCTTCAGTGTGTTGATCAAACATCTCTTCAGTGAGACCAGTGAAAAGAGCTCTGTTGGTCTTAAGTAGGAATTTGACCAATGTTCTTTCAGTGAGGGGAAGAGAGTTATCATACTTTTGGAGGATGTCCCCAGTATCAGAAGATTCAGGAGACTTCGAACCTGACTTTGCACTTTGGCTTGGAGAGGACTGATGTGATGGTTCAGGTTGTTCAGGTTGTACATCAGTTTCCATATCCTCTCCTGCCTCAAAAATCTCTTCTTCACTCTCTTCCCTGAGCTCTTCATCAGACTCCATAAAAGCCTGATAGTCCCCCATGGACTCAATACCCAAAAAATCAACCGGCTCCTCTTTATAAAAAGATTTGCCTTCGGTTTGGTCAGGTCCTGACCCCTTTGTCATAATAACTGAGTGGGTTTTCTCAGCCTGACTAGCCATAACAACTGGGGTAACACCAGCCTGGCTTTTGGGGGCAGTTCCTGAAGGACTGGATCCGCCTGAGGGGTTGATGGGTTCCATATCAGCGGGTTGTTTCTTTCCCTCTGAGTCTTTGTCCCCCTTAGCACCTTCAACTACTGATGGGTGCTTTCCAGTAGTATCACTAGGTACTGATTGTGAAGATTTGTGGACCCCCTTCCCATCAGGATTGTGCTGTCCTTCAGGGGATTTAGGGTCCTTTACTCCCTGAGATCCTGAGGATGATTTCTCAGGAACGTTAACGGGATGTGAATGTTTGTGGGTCCCCTTCTTAGTAAGGTAGTGCTGCCTTACCGAGGATTTAGAACCCTTTCCTCCCTTGGGAACTG
Organism: Artemisia tridentata subsp. tridentata; assembly: GCA_021014915.2. NCBI lineage: Eukaryota > Viridiplantae > Streptophyta > Magnoliopsida > Asterales > Asteraceae > Artemisia > Artemisia tridentata. The sequence continues at coordinate 27,010,969 of CP139503.1, read as the reverse complement.
ATTGTTTTTTGACAGCTCCTTCATCGGGATGTGAGGGGGTGTGGATCCTCTTCCCAGTAGGGTGGTGCTGTCCTACCGAGGGTTCAGGACCCTTTCCTCCCTTGGGCACTGATTGTGATTTATCAGTACCTTCATCGGGATGTGAGGGGGGAATGCTTCCTGATCTGTCTGACTTGTTTTTGTCAGTTGGACCATGTGGAATGGGAGTGCCCGAGGTCACTGAGGATGATTGCTCAGTGACTTCCGTTGGCCTTTGTTTTGAGGTCAAGAGGGTCTCAGAAATGGGTGTCTCAGAGGTCTCGGCCTTTTTCAACCTCTTTTTGAGGTTGAGTTGGTTTTGAGGATCAGTCTCAGTGGCGAGTGGCTTGGGTCTAACCACCTGGCTGGACTGACCCTTCTTTGTCTTCTTCACCTTTTTGGTCGGTGAAGGAACAGGAGAGATAGCGTCATTGTCCTGAATGACTGATTGCATGTATTCAGTCAGGGCAATCTGTGTAACCTCACTTATGCTACTAGTGAAGTTTGACTTGTGCAGTACCTCAGGCTTCGTACCTTCTGCATCAGTCCTCACATAGTCAGAACCGAGTAGGTCCTGAAGCACACAGGAAACAAATCTAGGATAGGACATGTGCCTTTGCCTATGTTTTCCTGAGAGCTTAGCAACGAGGTCTCGGAAGATTATTCCTCCGATGTCTATTTTTGTACCCTCAAGGAGACTGAACAACATCAATTGTTGTGATGAGTTCAATTGTTCCGTAGAGGATTTATTTCCACCCAGGACCTGAATGACAAATGTCATCAGTATCCTCCAAATAGGGTGGAACCATGTTTTGACTACTGGAGCCTTTTCCAGTAAGCCTCCCACAGACATTTCAGGGCGTCTGGGGTCATGGGGTGAAAGAAAGATCAGTTCATTCTTTATTTCCTGATCAGTAGGGTTGGGGGAAAAGGCTTCAGCAAAGTCAAGGCCTGTGGCTTTGATGAATGCTGAGTAGTCAAAGGAGAGGGTTCTGCTCCCATTCATCACCGTGAAGGTGATGATTGACTCTTTGGTGTCTTTGGGGCTGGTTGCCACAGCCGTACACCAGAATTCCCTCAAATAGTCATGATAGATGACTGAGGGGGTATGGGTGAAAGCCTTTGCAAGAAAACAATTACGAAGATATTTCATAACGTTCTTGTAGGCTGGGTACATTTGTGGATATGAGAAATTTCCCACCACATTATTTTTGGTTAGGTCTACACCCTCCATTGTGAAATCCACGTTGGGGGCATATTTCACAGCTTTAGAAGAAGCCATTTATGGGTAAGTCTGGGTTTGACTAGGGTTAAAGGGGTTCTAAAGCTTAAGAATGCACACACAATTTGTTTTTGAGAAAAGAAAATGGCAGAGTTTTGCTTAAAAATTCTATAAAAACGTGTGTGTGAATTCTTCTGGTTGGGGTATTTATAGGAAAGAGGAGATGGGGGTGTTTTGGTCATTTGAGCAAATCGTTATTTATTCAAAAAAAATTATTTGGAAATTGATTTGAATAATAAGTTTTGGGATCCGCATTTAATGCCAACACTCCACTTTCCAGGTTTAGCGCAACAGTCGAGGTGAACAGTTGAGCAGTTCTGCAAAAGTGCAACTTGCAGAGTTGAGTCATCACATATTTGAAATGTGATTGGAGAGGCATTTAATGCCAAGTGGGAATGTGGTGGCCCATAGGTGGAAGCCAGAAAGGCTAAAAGGAACAAATATTCTTGAATTAAATATGTGTTCAGTTACCAACCTCGGACATTTACTAACTAGATACTTAGAGCATTTAAGTTAGTATTTAATGTCCTTTTCAGGGTCCTGAATGACTTTTCATTCAGTGATTGGTTTTCAGGGACTTGGGTTTAGTCACTGAGGATGATGATTCAGTGAGATGTTTTCACTGATATACATATTGAGTCAGGGACCTGAGATGTTTAAGAATTTACACTTTGGTTGGAAGAGAAAATAATTAGTCAGTTGACTGATTCTCTATATCCAACATTCCTAATTCAGCTTTCAGTCTTGTGAAAGTTGGTTCATCCAAAGGTTTGGTGAAGATATCAGCCAACTGATATTCAGTAGGGATGAAGTGTAATTCAATGTCACCATTCATGACATGGTCCCTGATGAAGTGATATCTGATATCAATATGTTTTGTTCTCTGATGAAGAACAGGGTTGTTAGAGATTGCAATTGCACTTGTGTTATCACAAAAGATGGGAACCATCTTGTACTGAATTCCATAGTCACTGAGTTGACTTTTCATCCAGAGTACATTTGCACAACAACTAGCTGCAGCAACATATTCAGCCTCAGCTGAGGATAGGGCAACGGATTGTTGCTTCTTAGCACTCCAACAGACTAATTTCCCACCAAGAAATTGGCAAGAGCCTGAGGTGCTTTTTCTATCCATGTTGCATCCAGCATAGTCAGAATCTGAGTATCCTTTGAGATCAAGTCCTGAGCACTTTGGATAGTATAATCCAAGGTTAGGAGTGCCCTTCAGGTACCTGAATATCCTTTTCACAGCAGTGACATGAGATTCTCTTGGGTCAGATTGATATCTGGCACATAGACATACTGAGAATTGGATATCAGGCCTTGATGCAAGTAGATACATCAGTGATCCTATCATTCCTCTAAAGAGAGTTTGATTGACTGGTTTACCAGTTAGGTCAGGACCAAGGTTGTTTGGGGGAGCCATGGGAGTTTTGACTGAGGCACAGTCACTGAGATCATACTTCTTCAGTAGATTCTTTACATACTTCTCTTGACTGATAGTGGTTCCTCTATCAGTCTGCTTGATCTGAAGACCAAGAAAGTATGTCAGTTCCCCCATCATGCTCATTTCAAACTTCTTTGCCATTAGTTTTTCAAATTGTTTACAAAGTTTGAAGCTTGTTGAGCCAAAGATGATGTCATCAACATACACTTGTACTAGTATGACATCATTATTTGTCTTATAGATAAACAATGTGTTGTCTATCTTGCCTCTGACAAATTTGTTTTGGATTAAGAAGGCTGAGAGAGTCTCATACCATGCCCTAGGAGCTTGCTTCAGTCCATAAAGGGCTTTGTTAAGCTTATAGACATGATCAGGGGACTCATGGCTTTCAAATCCAGGAGGTTGCTCAACATAAACTTCTTCTTTCAGTGAACCATTTAAGAATGCACTTTTAACATCCATTTGGTACACCTTGAAGTTCATGTATGTAGCAAAAGCAAGGAAGATCCTGATGGCTTCCATCCTTGCTACTGGTGCAAATGTTTCTTCATAGTCAATGCCTTCTAGTTGATTATAGCCTTTGGCTACAAGTCTGGCTTTGTTTTTAATGACTATGCCATTCTCATCAGTTTTGTTTTTGAATACCCATTTCATGCCAATGACTGAGACATTCTCAGGACATTTGACCAAGGTCATTACCTTGTTTCTGTCAAATTGTTCTAGTTCATCATGCATGGCCTGAACCCAACTTGGATGTTTAAGTGCTTCTTTAACACTTTTGGGTTCAATTGTGGAAATGAAGTCCACAAATAGGCATTCATTGGATGAGGCTGCTCTCAGTTCAGCAGCCATGCTTCTTGTAAGCATGCCTTCAGAAGGCTCACCAATGATATTGACAAGTTCTATATCCTGAGATCTGGTCCAACTATCCTGAGGTCTTGGGAGTGGGTTAGAACTTGTAGAGGCCTGATGGGTATTGTCAGGATTAGACACAGGATTACTATTTCCTTGTGTGTCCAAGTGGGTTGAGTCATCACTGAGATTGTTTGGGTCCTGAGAATTTTGTTCAGACTGAAGGATATCATCAGTACTTGTATGTGCTTCAACAAACTCAGTGATGGTTGGGTTTGGTAGGTTGTGAGGGATAATGTAGTAGGAGAGGTTAGCATCATCTTGATACTGAGTAGAAGGATTGTTCTCAGACAGATATTCATCAGGAGGATATCTTGGAGAATTGTCAATTCCTATCTCTTCTACTGAGGCAGTTGAGAACCTGATTGCATCAGTACTCTCATCAAAGGTAACATGAAATGTTTCCTCAGTCTGCTGTCTCCTTGTGTTGAACACTTTGAAGGCTTTTGAGACAAGTGAGTATCCCAGGAAGTATCCATCATCAGCTTTTGCATCAAATTTCCCTAGGTGATCCTTGTGATTATGAATAAACACAGGACACCCAAAGACATGGAAGTAGCTGATGTCAGGGATTCTTCCTTTGAATAACTCATATGGGGTTTTCCCATGTCTCTTGACAATTATGGATCTGTTTTGTGTGTAACAGGCAGTTTTGACTGCATCAGTCCAAAAATGGTTGGAGAGGACTGATCCACATAGCATTGTCCTGGCAGCTTCAATGAGTGTTCTGTTTTTCCTCTCAGCAACACCATTTTGTTCAGGTGTGTATGGAGAGGAAAAGTTTTGGGAGATACCTTTCTCATCACAGAAACTTTCAAGTTCATTATTTTTGAACTCAGTCCCATTGTCAGTTCTAATTTGTTTGACTTTAATGTCATTTTGATTTTCAATGTTCCTGACAAAGGACATGATTGTTTCAGCTACCTGACTCTTTTTGATCAGGAAGAATACCCAGGTGTATCTTGAGTATTCATCCACTATGACCAGAGTATACTTCTCATGGTTAACAGACCTTGGACTGACGGGTCCAAATAGATCCATATGGAGAAGATGTAGGCAGTTCCTGATGGAAAAGTTGGTTTTGGTTTTAAAGGATGCTCTGTGATGTTTTCCTTTTTCACAAGCTGAGCATGGTTTATCCTTAGAAAACACAAGTGATGGTAAGCCAAGGACCTTGTTTTGTTTTACAAGATTGTTAATGTTCTTGAAGTTCAGGTGGGTTAGTCTCTTGTGCCAAAGCCAGTTGAGTGCATCAGTGGCCTTAGCAAAGAGACATGTTCCATCCTGAGTTAGACTTGACATGTCTAGTACATAAACATCTTGTCTCCTAGGTGCAATGAGGACAATTTCCTTATTTGCATTAAAGATGGTTCCTTGCTTATCATCAAACTGAACTATGTACTTTGCATCACATAGTTGACTGACACTGATCAGATTATACTTAAGACCATTTACATATGCTATCCTAGTAAAGACAATACCATTGCAGTTGACTGAACCATAACCTTCAGTGAGACATGATGAATTGTCAGCAAATATCACTTTGGGTCCTGGTTCTTCTACATATTTGTGCAGACACTCCTTAACACCAGTCATGCTCCTTGAACATCCACTATCTAGATGCCAAACAGGATCCCTAGCATGTTTCTGCACAAATAGTAAACTAGGTCAGTTCTTTCTAGGACTCCATTTCATGGAGGGTTTGGTATTGTAGGTCCTTATGAAAGTATTAATTGATTCATGGTCAGTGGTTGAGTGGACTGAGCTACCACATGTTTTGCATATGGTAGTAGGGGTAGCCTCAGTAGTCTGAGAGGATTGCTTTATTCCTCTTTTTGACAGAATGACCTTGTCTTTTCCTGAGGATTTCTGAGTGGAGCTTCCACTAGATTCACCATGTTTGTCATATTGACAATCGTCAGGATGGTGGTCATTAAATCCACACAAAGGGCAGGGAGGAAAAGGCTTGGCCTTTTGCTTCTGTTTCTGCTTAGAATCAGAAGGGTAGTTCAGGCACTGAGCCTTGAGTCCTGAAAAGTTTGACATGACTGAGCATTGTTTATGATCAGAGGTCCTGTGATCTTCCTTTTTGCAAATCATGCAATAAAGGACTCTATAGCAATCATCAGTGAGGTGATTTGTATAGTTGCATAGCTCACATCTTTTCAGGGGTTTGGTGGATTTGGGTTTGGTCTTTGAGGAAGTTGGTTTTTGTTCCTTCTTGGATTGAGAAGATTTCTCAGAAGATTCAATCTTCTCTCCTAGCTTCCTGACCATTTCAGCCAACTGATCAATTTTTGAGTCAGGGCTTTGGGTTGTTTCTTCAGAAGGGACTGAAGTTGATGAGTCATCAGTATTTACTGAGACATCAAGGTTTGCTCTCTTCAGGATGGTTGTTCCCCTTCCTGATCTCTCCTTAGGAGAGTGTGGTGAGAAGACCATAGGTGGGAGGCCTAGGTTAGGTGTAGCACCCTGAAGGGTATTCAGTGGAGGAAGTGGAGGATATGATTCTGATTCAGACTCATCCAAGGACTCAGTGAGTGGTTCAGTGAGTTCAAGCTTACTGAGTTTATCAGTGAGTCCTAGCATATTTTTCAAGGCCTGACTTTCAGGAAGCAAGTTCTTTCCAGTCTCAAAGTTTGGTAACTTACTGACTGGGTTGTCCCTGACAATCCAGTCATTTGACTTGGGAAGTAATTCTTGCTCAAAAGATATGCCAGCTGGAACAAAGTTCATTTCATTTTGACACACAGTTGGATCAACCATAAGAGGGTTAATACCAATGGTTTTCTGAGAGATTAATCCCACAGTGTCAAAAACCTTGGGGTTCTTCCTGGTCCAGCTTTGAATAATGGCTTTTTCTTTGTTGAGTTCAGTTTGAAGGATTTGGTTTTGTTTCAAAATCTCAGTGTTCTGAATCTGTAGAGTTATTGTTTCTAGTTTGGCTTGCTTAAGTACAAGCAATTCATCTCTACATTTGTTTAATTCAGACACAATATTGTTATATTTTGAAAGCAAGTTAAGCCTTTGTTCTTCAACAAACTTTAGATCAACACAAATATAATTCATGTAAGATTGCCAATCAGAATCATTATCCATAGAAAGTAAAGTAGTTACCTTCTTCATGGTGATGTTGACCCACTCTCCATTTCTAGCATGACTTTTTCCCACAGCCACCTGATCCTCTTCTGAAAGTGCCATCAGTGCACTAACTCTTATTTCCTCATCTGAGGAAACCTCTTCATCATCCCAATCATATGCTTCAGCTAATAAAACCTTGTTCTTTGTCTGAATAGGTTTAGATGTTTGAGGAGCCTGAGACAATATGGGGTTAGTTTCAAGAAGTGCAAGTTTAGCTTTTATATTCCTATATTTTGTTTCAAAATCCTTTTGACCCTTGTTTTGGAATTGTTGGGTGGACTGAAACATTTTAGGTTGAAACTTGTTAATTCCTGAAAATTTGTAAGAGGGTTCTGAGATATTTTTAGAATAACAGTCCCTAGCAAAATGACCCTTTTTACCACATTTAAAACATTCAGTGGTCTCATTTGCTTTTGATTTTGTAAAGTTGGACTGATTCTTTTTGATGAAACGTTTTGAACTAGCAAGGAGTGCCCTTTCTTGGAATTCCAAGTTTAGATCATTCAGGTATTCCTCATCAGTTCTTTCATCAATTTCTTCTTCAGAATCCTCTTGAGTATCCTGCACAACACCATTAGAATAGAAAGCAGTTGATATGGGTGTGGAGGTTAAGGCCTTTTTGGACTCAAAAGCTTTTGAGTCAGGATATCTCCTTGAGATCAAGTTGTCTTCATAGACAAACTTCCCATAAATTTCAGGGAGCTCAAGGTTCTGAATGTGGTTAGCATTCCTCAGGCCTTGTGAGAAGTTGAGCCACTTCTCAGGGAGACTGTTGACAAAGCCAACATTTGTCTCATGTTTGGTCAGTACAACACCATCATTTGATAATTCATTTATCAAAGTTTTGTATCTGGTGTAGGTCTGTGAGAGACTTTCAGAGTCTTTTGACCTGAAAGTATTATACTCAAGTTTAAGGTCCATGACCCTATTTTCCTTGGTATCTGAGGGACCCTCAAAGCTGTTTACCAAGTCATCCCAAGTTTGCTTGGCTGTAAGACAGTTGATGACTGATTCCATTATATCGTCAGGAAGACATGATATAAGGATGCTTTTCAGGCGTTGGTCTTGATTGACCACCCTCCTCTCATCAATGGTCCATTGAGCCTCAGGCTTGTTAAGCCCTGCGGCAGTCTTTGGGACAAATGGGCCATCCCTGATACAGGTGATGTAGTAGGGTTCCATACCAGTAAGATAGCAAATCATACGCTTCTTCCATTTGCTAAATTTCCCAGCTTCAAGTCTGGGTGCAACAGCTGAGTAGCTGCCACCCTTTTTGTCGACTAGCTGGGGTACATTGATATCAGCCATAGTAGGATCTTGGTTTTAAAAACCTAGAGCACTCTTGGTTACTTTAAAAGATTTTATAAACCAGAGGCTCTGATACCACTTGTTGGTCCCTTTACACGATTAGAATTAACTAGAAAGTTAATCTATTAGTGTTAATGACTAATACAATGTTTAAGGATTATTCTAACAGTTATAAAACGTGAATGTAAAAACAACAATATTTTTCAACGTTTAAATTCTTATTAGAAATAATTCCAAGAATCTATACCCAAGTGTTTTGCGGAACAAACACTTGGGATTGAATAGACAAGGGTATGGGGTGTCTCCTATCGAAACTCAAGCTTTGCTTGAGTGGTAACAATATACCCACTGAGCTATCTCAGTGAGTTGTATACTCTTTGTAGGAGAGAAGTTTCTTTGTAAAAGTTCAAGACTTTAATTATACAAAGCACACCTTAACTTCTCTCACAGTTGATCTATTTATACACAAGTATTCTAAGTATAAGTGATTAAATATAATACAAGTTGTTGAGGTTGCGTGTCTGACAATTACAAATAGTAATTATCATTTCCAAGAACCAATAGGAAAGGGCTAAATAAGTCTTTGGGAGTTGTTGGCTGACACTCCATGACTTTTAGCCGCAATAGGGAAGGTAGAGTCTGACAAGAGAAGAGTGTTGGGTTTACACTCTTATCTTCTCAGATCTTTTCCCTATTGTTCCCGCCTTTTCTTCAGGCGTTGGTTCCTCAGTCATTCAATCACTTTGTTGGTTGAGGAGACTGGGGTTCAGTGAGCTCTTATCCAATACTCACTGAAACCATCATCTTCTTCTTTGGCTTAAGTCCTACTCAGGGAGTACCGCCTTCCTGAGTAGTGAATCCTTCTTCTTAAATTCGCTTTAAGCATCCTGAAGATGACTCACTGAGAGGCTGTTCTCTCAGTGACTTGAATTGTTCTCGGTTTAAGTTAACACTTAGTTAATTTGTGTCCAAATCATGTTCGAAGCATTCTTGGGTTTTACATGACCCAACAAAATGAATATGCATAACCAATTCAAATAAGGAGACCCTGTGACCCTTCTATATACCACTTTTGTTGAATATGCATAACCAATTCAAATAAGAAATCATAATTTATTCTCTAATACCTTTGACCCTTCTATATACCACTTTTGTTGAATTTAATGTCTAAGTTATTTATACTACTTTATAAAGTATTTAGTACTTTCTAAATAAAGAAGTTTTAAAATTTTTAAGACCAAAAATATTTCTTTAATAGGAAATTAATAAGCAATTAGTTAATGTTATTCACCATATAGCTTCCATGACAATTTTCATAAATAAAAAGAAACATCCGTTCATACACTTTGTAACAGCCTTCAAATATTTATAGAGTCCATTAATACAGTCAAATATTTATACAGTCCATTAAATGTCGACTTGTAACAGCCCAAACCTCAATGGTATATAAGTCAACCTAAAAACTCAAACACCAATACAAAATTATATATATATAATAATAAAAAAAAAAGAAAAAAAAAAGAAAAAGAAGATAAATCTACTCTCATATTGGTGTTCGGTTACGTACAGTAGAAATAAATAACCTTTGTTTCTCGGATTATAGAAATAAAGTGACAACTTTTATTTGGATATGAAATAGTTTGCATTGCTATTACTTATAGTTATTTTAATTAAAAGTTGTTATTTATTCGTAAAGTTACTGTTAGAAAAAAAATATTAAATGAAAAACATTTGCTCGTTATAAAATTATGCAATGGGTACCCGCCGTCGTATTGCGTGAGTAGTGTTTTAATATACATATATATTGGAAGAAGTCATCCACTTACTTCGTATTACTTATTTGGTCGTTCTTGTTGTAATATTCAATATTGTCTTTGTTACAAAAGATCATGCGTATATTACTTAGAGTCAACTTTTTCGGTTTATGGACTACTCCTTCCGTCCTAAAATTATTGTCCCACTTTGACTTTTTTTGTTTTTCTTTCTCAACTTTGACTATAAATATCCTTGTTTGTGTTATACAATACTTGATGAAAATTATACCAATGAAAATACATTTAAAACTCAATCCGTCCATATATTTTGCATCAAGTATTATGTAATATAAATAAAAATACTTAAGGTCAAACTTGAAAAATAAAGACCGAAAAAGTCAAAATATGACAATAATTTTGGAACAGATGGAGTATTAACTTATGATACTTGTCAGCTTTAAAAAGGAAAAAAAAATTAATATTTAAGTCTATACTAGTAAGTATCTGCATGCTGAAGCGTCAGGTACCCTGTAACTAAAACATTTAGCAACTAATGTTTGTTAGTTATATGTTATTAACAATAACTTTACATATGATAAAAAAAATTAATGTTAAGATCACTTTAAGCAAATGGAAAAATATATCATATAATATACTCGTGCGGAATTGTTGTAATATAATGTTGGTAATAAGTAATATTATGAAAATAGAAGGTCAGAGTGCTTGGTAACGACTTATTCATAAGTAGTTAATAAACAGCGTGATAAACTTAATTACATTTTATACGCCAAAAACGTTACATCTCCTAATAACAAAAAATAATATTTAACTTTTTAAATGTTTTCACTATATCAAATTTAAAAATGTATTTGCATCATCTTAATAAATGTATTTACAAATATACATTTTCTAAAGATATTTTTGTGTATCTTGTTACTATTATTAATAAATTTTTATAATATATTTGTCTCACATTGTTGTGAAGTCTAAATAAAAGAGCGCCTGTAAATGTAAGAAAAACTCTAATGTTCAACAAATTATGTGGAGAGGGCGAAGAAAATATATTAATATTATACTTATACATATATCATAGACTTTGTATTTTTGCATCATTTGTCATAAATAAATCCGTACAAGTATATTTCGTAAACAAATATTTTGTCTTCGTTTTTGTGGGGTTTTTTTTGGGGAAATTTTAAGGAGTGTCATTGTTGGTTATGAACGGAATAAAAAAAATTATAATTGTTAGAAGTCATAATATAAGCTAAACTTTAATTACACAACTATAAGTTATATTTAATAATAATATAAGTTTCTAAATTTAATTATTAATAGAAATGCCTATATGATTTATATTAGTTAAAGATAAAGATTAAAGATAAGATATGTATGTGTAATATATTTTAAATAATATTATGGAAAACTAGAAGGGGGTTGAATAGTTTTTACCGTTTTTCAAGTTTTATTTGCTTTGTTATTATATGTTAATTCAAAGAAAACAATCACAAATAAATAATCACACAATGTAAACAAAAGATAAAGAGAGGAAAGATCAAACCACACAACACTGTTGTTTATAGTGGTTCGGCTACAAGAACTCTCTTCCTTGCCCTACTCCACTCCCCGAGCTTCCAACTCGAGAGTTTATCTTTCACTAAGAAACAAACTCCTTTTCTAGGCGGAGAAAACCTTTACACGTCGCTTACTTCCTTTTTCGGTATTAAGCTAAACACCGGGTTCTTTCACAAGGTAGAACCAACCTGACGTCGCCTATTTACTTTACCGACACTAAGCTAGATGTCGAGTTCTTTACAAGGGTACAACCACTCCCTACACTCTTTGTGCTTTGAGGACTAAAGCACTAACCACACTTACTGATTACAAATGATAGATATGATGTGTGAAACAAACTACAATATCACACAGTAATGCAACTAAAGGATTACGGTTCTGTAGATCCTTGAAAGCTTGATCTCTCTTCTTCAAAATGAAAGATCAAAATGAAATGCAACTATGAATGATGTTAGTAAGATATGTACTGAATGAATATATGTGTTTTAGCTATATGAGTTATGAGAAAGCCAAATGATCAGCTTGCTATTTATAGGCAAGCTGATATCCAGCTCACGGATCCCACGGATCCCACAATAGGGATCCGTCCTTCATTGGACTTGGATCCGTGGGAGATGATAGCTAAGGGATTTGGTGTATCTTTCCAAATCTTCCATATCTTACCAAATCATCCAAGATCCTCAAATGTCAACTATGTAACTTGTAAATCTAAACAAGATATATCAAGATCTAACAAATATATTATATGTGATGTATGCAATGATGTCATGGAATGATTTTTAGAATTAAAGTTTCCTTTTAAGGAAACAAGTTACTAAATAAGCAAACTTGTAATTCTTGGTTATTATGTGAAGTGTAAAATGTGTACTTAAGAGAGTTAAGCTAGTATTTATTATTTGCTAAAAGATATTCCTTTTATTTGTCATTAACAAAACCAAGAAAAGATCGAAGAATATAAATAACGTTTTTGAGACGATATTTGTATTAACAATCTCCCCCTTTTTGTTGATGACAAAACATAAGGTATATTTTTGAGCAAGAGAATAAATATAGTATGAGTTCTTAAAAATATATATTAAGTTTGTTTATTAAAGAAAAGTTTTGTAAAAATGTATGTACTGTGATGAATCACAGTTAATGCAAACTTAGTCCTTTCTCCCCGTTTTTGTCGAAACAAAAAGAGTAGCGTAGCGGAATGCAATTTTGAGAACTTTAAAGCTCTCCCTTGTTTTATACCCCCCCAGATGGAGTAATCTTGGAAATGATGCATGAATCTACAAAACAAACGGTTAGTATATGAAATGCTCCCCCTCGATGTATACTCCTCACTTCTCGAGTACCAACGTATACTTTGAAGGGTATGATATGCTGCAAATGAAGTGTTAGTAATAAATGACTTCAATGAAGAAGTAGAGTGCTTGTGAAGTGTTCTTCCAAACAAGCCTTTCAATATGTTTTGACTTTAAAAAGTCAAAGTAAGTGTCTGATCATTATTTGTACCTAAAGCAATCATAATCAAGGTATAACATAGGCTATATAAGGATGTTAGTTCACAATGATAATGATAATATGCAATATGTTGATCACTCATAAGCATAAAACATCACATTCATAGATATTGAAAATTTTGCGACAAAAGTCACAATGATGAAATGATGTTACAAGTACAATAAAAAGACATCCTAAAAAGAAATAAAAAGTCCTAAAACAACAATCCAAAAGGTCCTAACAACTAGTCTAGAAAGCTCCTATTGAGGAGGATGAGAGATGGCGTTTAAACGTTCAAGAACATGGTTCAAGATGAACCTCATCTCATTTTGAAGCTCATGGACCAAGATGTTGGTCCTTTGGGCCAAGTGAGCCGTTCTCTCACAATGTGCGCAATCATGACTTGAAAAGCCGGGAGGAAGACTAGGCTCCAAGTTTTGTGGTGGTGGTGGTGGTGATGGTGGTTGGTGTTTTTATGACTACATGTGAGGGAGTTGGAGTGGATAAAGTAAGGAAGTTTTCACTAGCAATGGGTGAGGATATGTTTAGTGGTGATGATTCTTCAGAGGATGAATTGTGAATGTTGATGAAACAACAAGGTTTCACACTAATACGGGCTGTTCTTTTTAGTGGCTTAGATGTGGAGGAGTTGTTTGATTTTGTCATTGAGACTTTTTGGTGAAGTATGATAGCTATGTGATGTGAATTGAAGATCCTAAAGTACTAATTTATAGACAGAAGGTTTGTAAGTCTGTGTGTTTGGATTTGATGTGAATCCAATAGAGAATGTAGGTTTCTAATGATTTGGAACAAAAATTTGTGCAGGTCATATCAAGGAAGTCAATCCATTGAGCTTGGGTTGAGTAATGTGTTGTGGATTTGCAGTAAATACAAGGAGATAGTGGAAAATCTTATGATTTGATATTTCCACGGATTTGACGGATCCCTAAAAAGGGTTCCTTCTTTGTATCAGTTTGGTAAATCACACCTAAAATTCAAAAATTTAAATTTTGGTGGGAAATTTTGTTCCTAAGTTTCTAAGAATTCCTAAATGATTCTAAGATGAATTATGATCAGTGAATGAATCCTAAATGATACTAAACACTAAGATTTAAGAATCGAGATGAGTCGAAAAAGTTTTAGAATTTTACTGGGGAACCTGCGGATCCAAGTTGTATCAAATGCGGAACCAAAGTTAGGGATCCGCCGAATCCGCAAGTTGGCGGATGGCGGAACTAACGATAAGCCTTGGCGGAGCCAAGGTTTGGGATTCGCCGGATCCGTGTCCTAATTGCTAAAACTAAACAGAAGACTTGTCATATTTCGCGTTTTTCGACGAAAACCCGAAAATTCACCTAGACCTTACTTAACATCTAATATGTATAGCAAAACAACTAAATATGATAATATTAACACATGATTGAACATAGTTTAATCCGTTCTTAGAAACTTACCTTTTTAGGTGTTATGCCAAACATAGGCTATAACCCGGAAAATTGATAACCATGAGGGTTATCTACCTGCAAATGTTAGTTATTACACATACATAACAAGTATTATCAGATAAAGTCGAGACACATAGAAGTTTAACATCACATAGTCTAACATTGTTCAAATCCAAACACTCCTTCAACTAAGCTTCTTCTTCATACCTTTGTGCAATTTCATCATCCAACGACCAAGATTCTTCACCATTCCTTTAATGTTTCGATACTCAGCGGATTCATTTTGAATTGGAGGAAGATGGCTCAAGTATTCGGGTGGAGGAATTCTAGAATTTGGCAAACCATCATCTTCACTCATTGAAGATGATGAGGATGATGTTGGTACACGAGGACGTTTACCTTTATCAACACTAACCCTAAAGTCACTCAAAGGAACGAAGGTATGTTCAATTTCATTGTATTCCGGAACAAAACCTAACGGGTTTGGACGGGCGGGTGCAAAGGCTCTATAGAGTCGGGTTAAGAGCATTCCATAAGGCATTGCAATCTTGCTTTGAACCGGAATGTCACACATTCTTTTGGCAACATAATAAGCAAGATTGAAGGGTTGACGAGTAGAGATGTTGTACATCATATGACACAAACAAGCATTGATGTGATCACGGTTTCCTATGGTGCACATCACATTAGCCCTTAAGACCTCTTCCATTTTCTTGAATTCGGGTTTGAGTTCATTTAGCTCCATTGCAAATGGATCTCTAGCAACTTCGCGGCCATGATACATCCTTGTGGGGTTGTTCTTAGGAATGAAGAGATGTTCCCTAATCACTTCTTTTGATGTGAGAGGAGTGACATATGGTGCCTTCCTATCGAGATTGGATTTGTAAGATTGTTAAGGACCATTTGTCCAAGTAAATACATGTCCCTTGACTTGGAATGCCCAAGACCTCACCAAATTGATCAAGAGGGATGTTGACAAGATTTCCATTTAAAGTAAACTGAAGACTTAAGTAACCTTGGTCACATGAACTAAGACCTATACTAGCATAGAACTCAAGAATGAACCTAGGGACGATTGGTTCATCTATATCCAAAAGAGTATCAAATCGAATTGCGGCTAAGTGTTCCCTAAGTTTTGTTCCTTCATAGAACGAGGAATCTACGACTCTGCCCTCATGGACATACTTTTTCTCTAAAGCTTTGAAAATTTCGATTTGGGCATTGGTTAGACCTTTGGTTTTGTGGACTTCGGGTAAGTAGTTAATGGTTCTTTTATGATCGTAGTTGGTTGCGGGAGGCATGATTTTCCTAAGTACAAAAGTTACATAGTTTTAGTTGAAATGATCAAATTAAGTGTAAAATTCCTAGTGTGTGCCTACATGGGGACAATGTGGAGGTGCGGTTATCTCGACCCTTTTTTATGCATGAAAATTTAGTTTATGCAAGTTTTGTGTAAAAAACAAGAGATAACCCAAACGCTCCTATTTCAATGTAGCTACGGTTGAATGTACCCAAAAATACATATTAATTATGTATTCCCTTTAGCATTCAAGAGACATTATGCAAGTGATGTCTAAAAGATGACGTTTTTGTATTTGTATGAACAATGTTCAAAAAGATCATTTTACCTAGTCGTTAGAAGGTTTTAGTAAGAAAATTTTTAAGGGGTTTTTGTTAAATTAAGACGATGTGCTATGAGATTTAATTCCTAACTAAGAAAAACATGTTTTTAAGTGTAATGCAGTAAATATGCTTCATGATTTTTCAAAAATTATTGATGAGTGTCTAAATACTCATCATTTCTGTCACATTTAGACTGCAAAAACATTTAAAAACATGCAGATATGCTTCAAAATACAGGAAATATCATTTGATTGTGTTTTTATGTGTTTCAAGTGCAAAAGGATTGAAAACCGGTGAAACGAACAAAGTTTGCATAATTGGCAGTTTCAGTCCCTGAACTTTCACAAGTTGTCAAAATTAGTCCTTTAAAATTCAAGTTTGCAAAATGGCAACTTAGGTCCCTAAAGTTTCAAAAATGGCAAAACAAGTCCCTCGGTTTTCAAAAATGGAAAATTATCTTTTATGGTCCTTGTACTATTGAAACTTGGCATGAAATACCCCTTTGATAACTTTGGAAAGTTGTCAACCCAACCCCCTCAAAACTTCATAAATTACAAAAATGGCCCTTGTGTTTAATTAACAAACCTAACCGGACCCTATCTTACATAAACACAATAACTAAACCCAGTTACCAACCCAAGCTCACACAATTAAATAACCAGCCCAATCCCATAAATAAACCCGACCCACACCCTTAGCTAATACCAGAGTTTGACTTCGGTCAAACTCTTATCCCTTCTTCCTTTACCGCCATACCAGAAACCACCCACCACCTCATTCCCTCTCCTCAACACTCTACCTAACAAACCAAAAGCAATTAATGTTTCCCCTCCACCTCCACATCCAACCAAACTTCCTTAATTAAAATAAAACTGCCCCTGGCCACTCAAAAGATATTTTGGCGCCAAAAGTCCAAATGGACGTTTATGATGAATTTGATGAATCCAACGGCCAAGATCAAGTGGGAAAGTCTCAGAGAGGTCGACAGAGTTAGAATTATCTATATAATTTGGCTTTTGAGCAATGTAAAAAGATATCTAGTGTAATTTTATTTTGCTTATGTCGTTCTTAATGTTTTTTTAATTTCAGTGTATCAATTAACTTTCAAGCTTTGTATTTTATTTTTTCAGTGTATTATAAATGTTTTGCAAGTATCAATTT
Source organism: Artemisia tridentata subsp. tridentata (assembly GCA_021014915.2). Lineage (NCBI taxonomy): Eukaryota > Viridiplantae > Streptophyta > Magnoliopsida > Asterales > Asteraceae > Artemisia > Artemisia tridentata. The sequence continues at coordinate 26,993,818 of CP139503.1, read as the reverse complement.
TAGTATTAAATCCTCTTTACAATTTATGCAAATTTCCCTGCTTAAAATGCTCATGTGTGTTTAAATGATGTTTGTAGTTGTTTTGGACTCTTAGGATCATATAAGCTCCTTATATAGCTTTTATAACCTATTAGAAGTGTAAAGAACCTGTATAACTTAGAAATAAAAAAAATACTCAGAAAATATACAAAAATAGCATCTAAATCAAAATTTCAGTGAAGATGATGAATCAAGCTGGAGCAGGGTAAATTCTGGATTGCCCTAGGTTAGAAGCTTAGTGGTAAGCTATTAGGATTGTTCTTGGCTCTTGGTTCTGTGTTTTCAGCTGGATAGCTCATTGTAAGCTTGTTATTCAAATCTTGGCCTTTTACTGTATACATATGCTTAGTGATCTTATTTGTGCATTTTCATGTTTCTGTGTTATTGTTAAGTAGAATTAAAGCTTAAAATAAATAGCTTGTTTTTTGAATTTGGTTGTTGCTTAAAATCTCAATCTCACATTCAATTAGCATAAATATGGATTCTTGAGAATTTGTTGTTAAGCTTGGTGTTTCAGTGTTTCTTATAGCTCATTATATCATCTTAAGTCATTAAGATTCAGTCTCATGGTTTAAAACAAGCAAAAGCTTCAAAAATATCAAAATCTAGTCTCATTAAGGACTGTTTGGATTAGCTGATAGATCAGTATTCCAGTGTATGCTGGTTGTTGTTTGTTGTTGTTATATGTCATATTAGTTCATATTAGCTCAATTCTAGCATAAAATCCAGTGCTTACTTTTGATAAAGTCAAAATCAGTTTCAATTTATTTTTTTCTGCATAATAGTTAGCATATCAGTTAGTTTAATCACACATATAGTTGCAATAGTTGTTAATCTAGCTTAAATCATTCATATTATAGCTTATCTCATCATATATAATCAGTTGGAATCATTCAAAGTTCATATAAGTCAACTTTATAGTTTAAACTTAAAAAGTCAAATCTTGCCCTGTGCACAGTTTTAATAGCATATTTCATAAGCTTGCACATTCTTCAATTGTTAGCTTTAGCTTGTGTGACTTAGTGTTTTGTAAAGCCCTTCTGGCTAGCTTGCTACATGTATGCTTGTTTTTCATTTATCTGCTTATTTGGACTGCTTATCATGCTCATGTTGTTTTCTCAAAATCACTCCCTACACTGAGTCATCAGTGTAATTGAGCCTTTTTCATAAGCCTCTCAAAAGCTCTCTGGTACTCTTAAGCTTGTGTATTTTGGCTTCTTGAGAAGCTAACCTATCCAGCTCAAAGGTTCAGAGCTTATCTTTGGCTTTGCAGCTTATTTAATAAGCCTGCTAGTGGTTTTTAAGTTGTCCCATTTTTCAGTATACACTGATAGTTCAGTGTAATTGAGCCATTTTTCATAAGCTCTTAAAAGCTCTCTAGTGTACTTCAGCTTGAGTGATTTGGCTTGTTGTGAAGCTTAACCACCCATCTCAAAGTTCCAGTACTTATTTTGCTTTTTCAAGCTTGTCTTATAGGGCTGCTAATAGCTTTTTGTTTGTCCCATTTCACTGAATATACTGAGTCCTCAGTGTATTACAAGCTTTTTCACAAGCCTTCCAAAAGCTCATTAGTGGGTCCCACTTTGAAAGCTTTGGCTTTTTTAATAGCTCAGCAAGCCATCTCAATACTCCAGTCCTTATTTTGAGCTTTTCAGCTTATTTCATAAGCTTAAATTGCTTGTAGACTTGACTGCAGTGTGTTTGGCTAGGAAGTGTAAATTGGATTTGCTTATTTGCTACTTTAAGCTTATTTAGTGATTATCTTTTGTACTTTTTACTCATTCCCAGTCCCTTTAACTTATTTTCATCTTATTTCACCTTTGTTTCCTTTTGTTTAGCTTATTTGGCCACTTATTTGAGCTTAAACCATCAAGTCGAGCCAAAAGCTCTAACTGATAAGCTCATAAGCTTCCAAACAGCTTGTTTTTAAGTTCTAAATTTTTTGTCTTTATTAAAGTTTGTTATTATCAGTAGTATAATAGTTTTGTAAAAGAAAAATCAAGAAAATCAAAATATAAAAAAAGTGATAGCTTCTATTTAAGCCATTTGGCTTATTTTTCTGCTTTTTCATTAAGCACTTTTCATTTTTATAATTTTCCTAAGTTCCTGTACTTACATAATATTTTTAGAAAAAGTTTCATATTTATTAGAGTTCATTTAGTATTTATTATAATTTAAATTAGTTTTAAATAATTATTAAATAGTAATTAATTAATAATAATTAAATAAATAGTCAAATAAATATTTTTATTTTTCCTAAAATTTTCTTTTATCATTTGGATTCTAAAAATATAATTTTCACATCCGTGGGATTTATATTGGTCAGAATTCACGTTTTATTTGGTACAGTTACGTTTATTTTAAATTAAACGTACGTTATTAAGTTTTAAACGTTTCTAAGTCATTTACTTTAACGTAATCATTCTTATAGCTTGTTTAAGTTATTTTCTTTTAAAATTCCTTAGTTTAAATTACTCATACCCTTTTTCCCGTTCAATTTCACCCGATCACAGATTCGTTTTATTACAGTTTGCACATCCCTTGGATAATTGCATTGTGCCCTAGATTGTTTGACTCTTGTTGACCATTTACCTGGTCAATATTAGTTGACGATTTGGGGCCGATCAAAATTTGGCGCCGCTGCCGAGGAGGTGTGCTGCGTAAAAACGTATTTGAAGAATCAGTGTTGTTGGGTATACATCCATTGTATATTTACCATCCTTGTTCATATTCTCTTATTTATATATATATATATATATATATATATATATATATAAAACCAAAAATATCGTTAAGTTAATTCGTTTGACTGATCGATAACCAAGAATATCATATTTCAAGTTTCCATAAACAAATAAAATCCAAAAAGAATCTTCTTCCCCTTTTCTAAGTTTCCATCACTCTAAAGGATTCTTAGATTCGTCTTAGTGCATGCGCACTCGTTCTTCTAGGTCTTTAAGCCCTTTTCGTGAGCTTGTAAACATACCTCGAAGACGTCGTAGACGTTCTGCCCCATCAGTCGTATCTGAGGGACATATTGACCCCAAAACCCCTGTCATCATGGCAGATTTGCCAATGAATGAGCTTCTCCAAGCACCCATCGAAGGTTATGGAGATGCCATTGTTGTTCCAGCCATCGTGGCTGATAGTTTTGAGCTCAAAACCGGGTTATTGAATCTTGTAACCTCAAGTCAATTCTATAGTTTTGAGAGGGATGATCCTCATGCTCACATTCGATGGTTTAACAAGATTACATCTACCATCAAATACAAGAATGTCCCTTCTGAAGCAATCAAGCTTCTTCTATTCCCATTTTCTCTCGAGGGACAAGCCCGGATATGGCTTGAACAACAACCCCCTCGTTCAATTGAGACATGGGAGGATTTAGTTACAAAGTTTGTAAACGAATTCTTTTCCCCGTCTAGAATGACAAGTCTTAAAAATGAAATCATCAAATTCACACAAAGATTTGATGAATCGTTTAGTGACGCGTGGGATCGTTTCAAAGAATTGCTTCGTAAATGTCCTCATCATGGTTTCACCGAGTTGATGCAAATCGACACTTTCTATAATAGTGTGAGCCAATCTGACCAAGATTCTCTCAATGCCTCCGCTGGAGGTAACTTTTTGAGCAAAACCACCAAAGAAGCTTTAGCGATTATTGAAAATAAGTCTAAGGTCCGTACTGCACGAACAAAGTCATATCATTCTCAGGCTAGTGCTGGTCCTTCTACTTCATCTCCTGTGAGTACTTCTAGCACCGATGCTAAGATTGACAAGCTCACGTACGCTATTCAATCTTTGGTTCTCTCAAACCAAAAGAAAGTCACTTTCACACAAAATCCTTCACATGTTGAAGTGAAGAAAGTGGAAACCTGTATTACTTGTGGTGGCCCTCATGCATACTACAACTGTACTGCCACCGATGGTAGTCATTTTGAAGCTAATGCTATAGCCGGTACTTCAAATCAGGGAGGTAATCAATACCGTCCTCAACTGGAACCAAGTTACCGAGCTAACACCTACCAAGGACCACCCGGTTTCAATCAGAACCAGAATTTGCAAAACCGAAACCAAAACCAACCTCGAACGAACCAAGGTTATCAAAACCAAGGGAATTTCAATTCTGGACAAAATCAAGGTTTCCAACACCAAGGAAACTTTAATCGAAACAATTTCAACCAGGGAAATCATTTTCAGGGAAATGGTAATCCAAATCAAGGGAATTTTCAACATCAAGGTTATAATCAAAATAACCGAAGCCAAAATTTCCCTAACCAACCTCAAGCCATTCTCCCAGCTCCACAACCAACATCTGATGAGTTATTGAGGCAATTCATGAAAGCTCAAGAGGACACAAACAGGTTGTTGGTCAGCCAGATCTCTGAGATTAAAAAATCTTTAAATGATCAACCTTCGGGCTCAGTAAAACTTCCGAGCAACACGATCGCTAACCCGAAGGGCGATGTTAAGGCGATCACAACCCGAAGTGGTGCATCATATGAAGGACCCACTATTCCTACTACCACTTCTTCTTCTTCTCCTCCCAAGGTAGTAGATTGTGAACCTGAGGTGACTAAGGACAAGGTATTTCCTACTAATAACGGAGGTACCGACAACGTCCAACTCAAGTTGTCCCGAAAACCAAACCAAAACCACGAGTTGTCTTTGAACCTCCTGAAACCCCGGTTGAAAACCCTAAATCCAAACCTTCTATTCCCTACCCATCACGTTTAAATGAGCAAAAGCTCCGCGAAAAGGCTAGTCAACAAATGGATAAATTCTTTCAAATATTTCAAGAATTAAATTTTGACATAAGCGTTGCGGATGCTATCATTCTGATGCCCAAGTTTGCATCCACAATCAAACACTTGTTAAGCAACAAGGAAAAACTGTTTGAAATGGCAAAAACTCCATTAAATGAGAACTGCTCAGCAGTTATCTTGAAAAAGCTTCCCGAGAAGCTTGGAGATCCTGGAAGATTTCAAATACCTTGTGTCTTTCCAGGAATGGTTAAATGCTATGCCTTGGCCGATCTTGGTGCAGGCATTATGATCCGTGCTAAAGTATATATATAAATATTATGCAACGACGGATACGCGTGAATAAATACAAATCACCCTTTTTTGAAAAAGGATACTTGTACAAACTCACGTTTGTGTGTGTAGTGTGAAGACATGTAAGTAATTACCCGAATCGTTTCCCAACGAAGTGTGAATGGGCAACTGTGGAAAGCTTTGGATTAGAGTGATTGATGATTTAGATATTTTGGATTTTGCTTTTTGATATTTAATTAACAAATGATAAACAATTATGCACAAGAAATCTAAACGCGATTTAAAATAAATTACAAACGCGCAACAGGGAACCTAAAATGGGACAAAAACTGAGATTTATGAAATTTAAAACCTAAAAATGTAAAATTACTTAAAACTTATTTTAAAACTTAAATTATAATTTTTTACACTTTTTATCTAATTATTATTAATTATTTATTATTTAATTACTAATTAAACTAATTTAAATTATAAAAAATACTAAATGAGCAAAGAAAAATCTAAAAATTTTTCTATAAATATTATTAAGTAAAAAGAAGCTAAGAAAATTATAAAAATGAAATTTACTTAATTAAAATTTAAAAAGATAAATTATATTAAATAGAAGCTATCACTATTTTTCTATTTTTGATTTTATTAAGGTCTAAAAATGTAATTATATTTTTCCTAGATTAAAAATGACAAAAGTAAATTATGAAAAAAAAATTATATTTTTCTGATTAATATTCTATTTATTATGATTTAATTACTATTTTAAACTAATTAAAAAGATTAAAAATATCAAATGACTTTAGAAAAATCTGAAAAATTCAGGATAAGTCTAAAATAATATTTAAAAGCTATGAAAAATAAAATCTAAAGTCTACTGAACCTAAATAAGCAGTTGGACAGATAAGCAGTTGAGCTAATAAGCTAATAATAAGCTAATAAGCTCAAAACTCCACCAAAAGCTCAGAACAGGTTTGACCAACTCTAATAAGCACAAAACAACTTAAGTCCAACAGATAATCTCACAAAATAAGCAATTGAGCACCAAATCAGTTTCAAACTTCAAACAGAAACTCAGAAAAATGACTAATTTGCAAGGGAATTTAAGCAGTTCAAATAAGCTCTGAGATGCAAATTAATGGGGGGAAAAGTGAGCTAGCAGTATGAGCTTTCAAGAAATGTAAAAATCAAGGCCTGAGCTTATGTGGATAAGCCACAATTCAGCTTAGATCAGCTGCTTCAACAACTTAGTGTATACTGAGTTGTTGTGTGCAGAGTGGCACAGAGTAGCACAAGCCTAATGGCTTCAAACCACCCTTTTTGTATACTTCAAATGGACTCAAAAGTGACTCAGACAAGCAATGAAAAAGGGCAAAACAAGCTTGTGCTTGTAAATGGCTTATTTGAGCTTTTTGATTTCTGAAAAGTGCACAGGGCACTCAAATAAGGTTTTTCTACTTATGCTGCTAATTAGGACTTAAGACTAGCTTATATGGACTATAAAAAACTGATCAAAGTTGGATAAAAGACAATTGAACAGTAACAAGCTTGTTTGACTGTTTTGACTGCTCAAACCAAACAGCCCTTTATGGGTGTTCTGTGGTGGATTTTCAAAGGAAACACAATATTTTAAACCTAAAGCTCTGATTTTAATGATTAACTAACTTATTTAAACTATGATAAGCAACTTTCAACAGGAAAATAAGCACTCTAATAAGTTTATGCTAATATGGCTATTTTTTTGGCTTTTATATGATTTTTAAGCAAAATGAAAATAAAGTTTTTAAACTACTGACAAAATAGATCAATTATGACTAAGAACTAACAATAAGCATATAACAACAATACTTAGCTAATAAAAAGCACTTGTACAGTGAAATGGGAAATAATCTAAATTTGAGAAAAAGCTTACAACTGAGGAGATATGGAACTCATAGAACTAGGACCAGAACTAACACCTAGCTTGTTCACACAAGCTAGAAAACCAAAAAGCCATCCAGTATAGCTTATAATACCCCCAGAATAGCTTATTTGACCCCAGGTTGACTTTCGTTGACTTCCTTGATTCTTCAAGATCAAACTAACTAGAATCTAATATAAGCTTATAACAAGCTATATTAAGCTTGTATAAACTCATATACCGGGTATTGGAGCTTGTGAGAGCTTCTTAGTATGGGTTCGAACTTAATAAGCTTAACAGAAACATGCAAATTTGAACAACATTGAATTTAAACACAAGATAACTTGGAACAAGATTATTATAACTTAGATTAACTTGAATTACAACTGGAAATGATAAATTACAAGATTACAACTATTAAAAGCAAAATACGATTACACTAAAAATTAACTACTACTCTAATTGCTTACAATACTCTGCTATTTATACTATACTAAGGTGGGATAAGTTATCACTTCATCTCTGAACACTTGTGCACCCTTGATTTGCCTTGAATCAATCTGAGCCATCAAAAATGGATTTTTGGCGCCAAAAGTGGATATGGTGGGATAAGTTAGCACATGGGTCTGAGGGAGTGGGGAAGAAGCATTTAATGCATTTGGAGTTGTTAGGTAGCGTATAGGAGGAGGGGGAGTGGGTGTGTCAGAAGGGTGGTGGACAATGGTGGTATCTGGTTTTGTGTTTTGGCGGTTTGGTGGTAAAGAAGAAGGTTTGACTGAGTCAAACCTTTGGTTTAAATAAAAAAGGGTTGGGTCGGTTTATAGATTGGGCTTGGGTATTGGGTTTAGATAAGGGATGAGTTGGGTTGTGATAAGAGAATGGGTTGGGTTTGTTTTATTTATAAGGGTCCGGTTGGATTTGTAGAATAAACACAAGGACCATTCTTGTAATTTCTGAAAATTGGAGGACCAAACTTGTACATCTTCCAAAATAAACCAAGGTTAATTCCTGCCATGTTTCAATAATCCAGGGAACATACATGATATTTCCAAAAAAATAATATTTCCCAGGGACTATTTTTGCAAATTCTGAAAGTGCAGGGACCAAACTTGTAAATTATTTAAACTTTTCACCAAAGGACTAAATATGACAACTTATGATTTAAAAAGGACCTTTGGTTACTTTTCTTACAAAACAAATGCTTAGGGACTAATTTTGACAAGTTTTGAAAGTTGAGGGACTGAAACTGCCAATTTTGCAAACTTTGTTCGTTTTTCAATTGTTTTTAAACATTTTGCATTTGAAACATATAAAACACAATCCCTGGGATATTTTCAGTATTTTGATGCATTTCTGAGTGTTTTTGAATGTTTTGGCAGTTCAGATACGACAAAAATGATGAGTATTTAGACACTCATCAATCCCCCACACTGAACTATTGCTAGTCCCTAGCAATCTTTTATGAAGTTTTAATGGATTTTTCTCTTTACCAAAAGCCATTACTTATGGAGTAGCCAATGTTTTAGTATGTGATACTTTGGTACAATGATAACCAAATGATTTTGAGCAAACCATCAGCTGTCAACGGTTTTGATTTGTCTTTACCAAAAGCCGTTTGCTTCTGGACTAGCCAACTCTTAGATAAATTATCAATATTATCTTTGGTGAGCTGATTACCAATTATGGTTTTTCACTGCCTTTACCACAAGCCATAACCTTGCGGGCTAGCCAACTCTTCACTTTTAAAGATATGGCGAGTCGAAAACCATACAATTTTCGGCAAATTGTAAGCCATCAACGGATTTGAGACATCTTTACCAAGAGCCGTTTGCTCTCGGATTAGCCAATCCTTATGTGGGTTAGACATGGCGGACTGATAACCATTTTATTGCTTTCTAAGTGAGAAAAAATTTTAAAATTTTGGCTAAAATGGGGGTACTAGATGGTACATTTGATCAAATTCGCTTGAATTCCCCCCCACACTTAGAACTGAATATTGCCCTCAATATTCAAAGTACTGGTTGTTAAACCAACACTTAGAACGTGAAAGGGAGATACTAATAGCCATTTATTTTATATACACATTTTTTTTATTATTTTTTATTTTTTTACTTGGAACATTTACATATATACAACCTGTGGGGCATCTCCCCCACACTTGGGTGGTAGAAAAGAGAAAGAAAACAGATATATGGGTGAAAACCCATATGGTGCTTGAGTTTTTGATCACCGAGTCACTAGCTTGACTCGATCCCCGCATTTATTGGTTCATGGGGAAAGTTTGAAGATCCGGGACAACCATAGGTGGTATATCCTCTCCAAAGTAGTGTTTCAAACGATGACCATTCACTTTAAAGTTAGGTCCGTCAGCTTGAGATAACTCAACGGTACCATATGGATAAACTTTTGTGATAGTGAATGGACCATTCCAACGGGATTTGAGTTTTCCCGAGAAGATCTTCAATCTTGAATTGAAAAGAAGGACTCGATCACCAACGTTGAAAACGCGGTTCTTGATTTTTGAGTCATGAATCTTCTTTGTCTTTTCTTAGTAGATCAAAGAGTTCTCGTATGCATGATCACGCAGTTCATTTAATTCATTCATTTGAACTTTACGGTGATCACCCGCAGTTTGAAGGTCAAAGTTGGCTTGTTTCAATGCCCAGTAGGCTTTGTGCTCTAGTTCGATCGGAAGATGACATGCCTTTCCGTACACGAGCTTGTAAGGCGTACACCCGATGGGTGTTTTGTAAGCTGTATGAAAGGCCCATAATGCATCATCCAACTTATCCGACCAGGATGCACGATTTTCTCCTACAGTCCTTTCCAGAATTCTTTTAATACCACGATTTGAAACTTCCACTTGCCCACTTGTTTGTGGGTGATACGCAGTAGAGAGACGGTGAGTTACACCATACTTTTGCATGACTTTATCAAATTTGTCATTGCAAAAATGCGTACCACGATCACTGATTATAGCACGTGGAGTTCCAAAACGGGCAAACAGAGCTTTCAGGAATTTTACAACTACTCGGGCATCATTGGTGGGTAAAGCTTTTGCTTCAACCCATTTTGACAAATACTCAACAGCCACGAGAATGTATTTATTTCCTCGAGATGATGGAAATGGCCCCATAAAGTCAATGCCCCAGACATCAAAGATTTCACAAACTTGAATAGCATTTTGTGGCATTTCATTTCGTTGTGAAATATTTCCGTGACGCTGACAAGCTTCACAAGTTTTGATGAGATCTTGGGCATCCTTATAGATTGTGGGCCAATAAAACCCGAAATCAAACACCTTTTTGGCGGTGTAGTTTGGACTATGATGGCCCCCAGTGGGTCCAGCATGGCAAGCTTTGAGAATGTCAATAGCTTCCTGTCCGTAAACACACCGTCGGATGACTTGATCCGCACAGATTTTGAACAAGTAGGGGTCGTCCCAGAAGTAATGCTTAACATCCTTGAAGAATTTATTCTTCTGTTGGGTCGACATCCCTTTCACTATGAAGTTACCCGTATGGTAATTTGCAAAGTCTGCAAACCATGGGGTAGTAGAATCTCCTCGAAAAGCAACCGCATTGAGTGTCTCGAGAGGAAATTTTTCATTTATTTCCTTTCTCTCGAAAACATCTTGGTGTGGGTTCTCTAATCGGGATAGATGATCAGCAGCTAGGTTCTCAGCTCCTTTTTTATCACGTATGGTGATATCAAATTCTTGCAGGAGGAGAACCCAACGGAGTAATCTCGGCTTTGCATCTTGTTTTGCAAAGAGATATTTGAGAGCCGAGTGATCCGTATACACTACACATTTTGTCAAGATCAAATATGGCCGAAACTTCTCAAAGGCATACACCACAGCCAATAATTCTTTTTCTGTAGTGGTGGAATGAGTTTGAGCTTCCGTCATGGTTTTACTTGCGTAGTGGATAGGCTGAAAGTGTTTGGCTTTCCGTTGCCCCAGGACTGCACCGATAGCAAAATCACTTGCATCGCACATGAGCTCAAAGGGAAAATCCCAGTCGGGGGCAACTAGAATGGGTGCCTCAGTAAGCTTTTTCTTTAATGTTTCAAAAGCTTTGATGCACTCGGGTGAGAAGATAAAAGGAGCATCCTTTTCAAGAAGATGAGTCATAGGCCGGGCGATTTTAGAAAAATCATGTATGAATCTTCGATAGAAACCGGCATGACCCAAAAAACTCCTAATACCTTTGACGGTAGTGGGATGAGGTAATTTACCAATGACATCAACTTTAGATCTGTCAACCTCAATCCCGTTCTTTGATATCTTATGGCCGAGGACAATGCCCTCTTTGACCATAAAGTGACTCTTCTCCCAATTTAGACAAAGATTGGTATCTTTACACCGTTTCAACATGTTTTCTAAATTGGAAAGGGATGCTTGGAACGAATCCCCAATGACCGAGAAGTCATCCATAAAGACCTCCATTGTTTTACCGATCATGTCGATGAATATGGCCATCATACACCTTTGGAACGTGCCTGGAGCATTACATAAGCCGAAAGGCATACGTTTATAAGAAAAGGTTCCATAAGGGCACGTGAACGTAGTCTTTTCTTGATCTTGTAGATTAATGGGAATTTGAAGGTAACCTGAGAAACCATCATGGAAACAATAGTACTCGTTTCCCGCTAATCTCTCAAGCATCTGATCCATGAAGGGTAGAGGAAAATGGTCTTTTCGGGTGGCATCATTTAACTTGCGATAGTCAATGCAAACACGCTACCCCGTAACCAATCGAGTTGGAATCAACTCATTCTCCTCATTTGTGACAACAGTTATGCCACCCTTTTTTGGAACACAGTGAATGGGACTAACCCATGGACTATCAGAGATGGGATAAATCAATCCTGCATCAAGAAGTTTGAGAACCTCTTGTTTGATAACATCATGGATTTTAGGATTCACCCTTCGTTGGTGTTGGACTGCTGGTTTAAAGTCATCCTCCATTAAAATCTTGTGAGTACAAAATTCAGGGTCGATACCCTTTATGTCGGAGAGTTTCCAAGCAATGGCTTGCTTGTGTGACTTTAAGACCTTTATTAGAGCAGTCTTTTCCTCATCACTTAAGTCTTTAGCAATAATGACTGGTAATTTATCATCACCCTCCAAAAATGCGTACTCAAGATGAGGCGGTAAGTCTTTGAGTTCGACCTCAGGAAATTCATCGGTTTTCTCAACTGATTTGATTTCCTCATTATGAAGTTCAACGGGAGGGAGTGGAGGAGAATTGTCCTGATTCAACAATTTCTCAAGAAGAAGAATATCTCCCTCCAGATCAATCTCAGCGTTATCAATCCCTTCTAGAAATGAATCACACTTGAGAAAAGCCTCAATCTCTTCCAAATTGAAATCACTTCCCTCAAACGGAGTGAGAGAAGGGGAAGAGTCAGAAATGACAGGTAGAGAAGATGTGGTGGTATCCCCACTCACAGAATTATGAGAATAACCAAGAAACTCTTGAGAGTACTCCTCTGAAACAATATCAATGACATCGATTCGGTTAACCGATTCAGAATCATAATTTGAGGAGTACCTCGAAGTTTGATCGAGGTTAAAGGTAACAGCTTCATTACCCACACGTAATGTGATTTCATGCTCAAATACATCTATGAGAGCACGGCCCGTCCTCAGGAATCCTCTTCCAAGAATGAGAGGAACCCTAGGATCAGCATCGAAATCCACAACCACAAAGTCAGCTGGAAAATGGAACTTTCCTACTTTCACAAATACATCCTCGGCAATGCCAAGTGGACGAGATATTGAACGATCTGCAAGCTCAAGAGTCATGCAGGTAGGAGTAAGTTCAGGAAGAGAAAGTTTCTTCCATACTGATTTAGGCATCAGGTTGATGCTTGCACCAAGATCGGCCAAGGCATAATAGTCAACCATTCCTGGAAAGACACATGGTATAAGAAATCTTCCAGGATCTCCAAGCTTCTCGGGAAGCTTTTTCAAGATAACCGCTGAGCAGTTCTCATTTAATGGAGTCTTTGCCATTTCAAACAGTTTTTCCTTGTTGCTTAACAAGTGTTTGATTGTAGATGCAAACTTAGGCATCAGAATGATAGCGTCCGCAAAGCTTATGTCAAAATGTAATTCTTGAAAAATTTGGAAAAATTTATCCATTTGTTGACTAGCTTTTTCGCGGAGCTTTTGTTCATTTAAACATGATGGGTAAGGAATAGAAGGTTTGGATTTAGGGTTATCAACAGGGATTTCATGCGATTCAAAAACAACTCCAGGTTTGGGTTTTGGTTCCGGGACAACTTGAGGTTGGACGTTGTTGGTACCTCCGTTATTAGTAGGAAGTACATTGTCCTTGGTCACCTCAGGTTCACTTTCCACTAACTTGGGGAGAGAAGAAGAAGTGGTAGTAGGAATAGTGGGTCCATCATAAGCTTTACCACTACGTGTGGTGACAGCCTTGAGTTCACCCTTCGGGTTGACAACAGTGTTACCAGGGAGACCTCCCGAGGTAGAAGGTGGATTGAGATGGTTCATGAGACTGGCAAGCAAATTCTTAACCTCGCTTTGAGAATGATCAATTTTGTTTGAAAGCTCATTCTTTAGCTCAGTTCCTTGCTTGTATATTGTAGACTGAAATTCATTTTTCAAATTAGAGATCTCATTTAGCATTGCCTTCATTTTGGTCTCATTATACTTGATGTAGTTATCCAATTCATTTGGGAGAGGTCCTTGGTAATTAGGAGCTAAATACCCTTGATTACCCCTCGGGGGTGGGTATTGATTGTTTAGTGCATGAAATTGATTTTGCATGTTTTGCCCTTTTGTTGATTAGGATTAGTCCTATTTGGATGGTTGTGTTACACCCCGTGCACGCTTAGACCAAAATTTAAAACTTTTTACACGGAAATGACTCACTTTTACGGACACCTGCTTACTCTTTTGACCACTGAAAAAAATGCATACACATTCAGCCCTTGAGGCTATTTTTAGATGAAAGTAGACTCAATTAGCTTTAAAACGATAGGTCACACGACCCATTTCGACTTACGGATCAAAAGATATGATTTTTTTAAAACTGCCAAAAATCTGCACAGTCGGCTCTGACAGCGTCAAGCCCAAGCCTGACAGCGTCAAGCCTTGATAGGCCAGACGAATTTCTGGAGTTTAAAGGGTGACGGCGTCAAGAAGGCCATCAAGAACAAAACTGCAATTTCACCACTAAAACCCATGTTGACCCATTTCATGACAAAGCCACTTATGCCACTTCCGTTTTACATCAAACTTTCCAGAAATCATTATATTAACATAATAAACATGTTCCAAGATCACTTGACCCGTTAACCACCCAAAATGGGTACGAACACGCTTAAACCAAACACCCCATTATCATTTCTCAAAAATACTTAAACACACTTTGACCCATCGATAGACTCCCAAATCGTTATGACCTTTCTAACATACAACTTGACACTCGAATACACTTTACAAATCAATAAAAGACTCTCGGGGGTACAACCTTGTCCCTTGAGCTCGGTGTTCTATACTAAGCTCCTAATTACGATTTATCCTCCAAATCCGCTTTCAAATCCCCATGCTATAATCCAAGTCAAGTTATCATTGTCGCCATTAACCTACAAAAACATTAACAACTAAAAGAATAAGCTTACGCTTAGTAAGTAAAACGATTATAACATAACATCATAACTTATTCACACATTAAGCATCATAATCCAACTATTTCATCACAACACTAAACATAACTCATACCTTAGCCATTTCAAGCCCTCTCAACTCATCACAACCCTTCCTATATACCTACACTAATCCAACTCAACTCTCATTTCCATTTGCTAGTTATGCCAAACTAGCCTTACATCTACTTCTTCACCCCACACTTTAATTAAACACATTCAAGTAACATCATCAAAGCATTCATATAACACATAATGTAAGAAATCATTATAACATCAAATCATAACCGATTTACTTACCTTGAATCCAAGCTAAGCTAATAACATGAATCCCACCATCAACATCTTCTAACCATCATCATCTTCATCTTCACTAGCCACCAACATCACTTCATCACCATCACCATATCGTCATTATTCCTACTAAAATTACATACCAAATACTTACTTTCTCATCAAACTAACACTTTCTAACAAGGGTTTACCAAACCCACCATGACCCTTATGAATCCATCTCATAATCATTAAAAACACTAGATTAAGTTTACTTACTTGTGGGGGTCTTTGCTAGAGATGATCATAACCACAAAGTCTCTATCTCCTTCCTTTCTAAGATATCCAACAAGTGCTATTTCCCTTCTTTTTCTCTCCTCTAAATCCGGCCTTCATCTTATCTCCATAATGATGGAGAAATCTAGAATAAGCTAGATATACTAGTTAGGAAGAAAATTTGGCCCATTGGCAAGATTGGTCCCTCAAGTCTCTTTCCTTCTATTTTAACCACAACTAACTTATAACACATAATTAACAATTGACAACTTAGGTCCTTCTAGTTTATACATCACATTCCATATTACTACATTAGTCATACTTTGGCTATTAATTTGACCATCGGGTTTGACTTCCACATAACTTTGTTGACCAACCGATCACGTAAGGTCTTTATCTACTTTCATCTAGGGTGGGGTCCCAACACCTGAGAAACGGGTTTTACAATTCTATCCCCCTTATTTAGATTTCGTCCCCGAAATCTGTCGTTCTTTACTATACTACACTTAGTCACATAATTCATCTCTTTCCAAACACCTCAACTCTTAATTTATATAGTGCAATGATCTACATGACCTTGCAACTCCATATGCATTAAAACACATCACATGGTCTTAACTCGCATTGCATTCCGCTTACTTTTATAACCATACAACTCTTACCTTGTCTATTACACCAAACGAGGCATACTCGCTAAGGTTAGCTAACATTTTAGTCCGTTCTATTACCGTTACACCGCGTTCTCACTTGCTTTATCCTCTATTCTCGTTCTTTGACTACTTGATACTTAAGAAACTCGCGTTATTTGACTTTACATAATTACATTTGGCTAATGCTTTCACGTTCTATCAACATTACTTAATCACTTCTTCTAAGTTTCTAAAATTTTCTCATTTATTCTCCTCCTTTCTTCACATCATTTTCACTTATCATTACGAGTCTCAAAGACTACCACATGAAATGGCTCCATAGCATCATACTTTATCATTTATCGTCACATTACACATGATATTTATCATCAACTATTTCCATTACTCATACCTTGCACCATGGCACAATTACGTATTATAACATTTCGAAACATCATTACAATTCCTAAGCCTCGTCAACTTATACTTAACACTCAAGCATAGGTTTCTTATAAATTCTCAATAAAGGCGTACTCAAATCTTAATCCTCTTATCTTAGTTCTTACAACTTTTAGCTAACTCTAGACTTTCGCTTTCTACTCCTCTAACCCTACTCGTGCCGTGTCGGCAACGCATAGCCCACTCGTTTATAATTCCTCATTTACATGGAGAGGCGTCCCAATCGATGTAAATCAGAAAATATAAACTCATGGTTATGTACTCCCGACATAACACTATTATTCCTATTTCCCAATTAAACTTTTATCATTTCATTTTCACTTTATATTTCACTTGTTATTTAAGCCTTTCCATTTTCTAGCTTGGATCCACTTCACTTTAACATTTTCCCCGAAGGGGTTATTACACATGCCAAGGATGTAGGCAATCTTTGCCGGTGAAGGCATTACATTTTATCCCGAAGGATCTTTAACACATCCCGAAGGATTCTTTATCATTCGTTGACTTGGTCATCCCGAAGGATACCACCTTTAACATACATCCCGAAGGATCATTGACATTCATCCCGAAGGATCATTAACATTCATCACTTTACCACTTTCACATTCTAACATCGGATCCAAGCCATTAACATTTTATTCTACACACATTATCTCGTCCATTTATTTTAGTAAACGCAAGCGCATAGAGCATATGAGCCTGTTTATTATAAATACACACTTCTATGTGTTTATCATCTTACATTCTAAACCCGCTTTAGTCATTTTCACCTTCTTACTTTACTCTTTTAGTCCACCCGACTCTTTCCACTTTTAAACCTTGCATAGGTTAACTTACATTCGTTCATTAGTACCATTCATTCTTCTTGCACGTTTTAGTTATCTTACGCATTTTCCGCGTCTTTATATTTTTCACACTAGCTTACGTTCTTTAACCCGCGTTAATCATTTCCACCCCTTTTTACATTACACGTTAGTCTACTCAACTCTTTCACTTATAGACTTTATACATATCGTCAATTGTGACACTTGCATTCATTATTAATAATTACCGCTAATCGCCTTAGCCGTAATATAATGATTTTAAGACAATACTTTAACCTCATGCATACTCGTCTTGTTCTCTCTTACATTCTTAACTCGTCGCATTCTTATTCTCATGCTTTATCTCAATTCTTAATTTAATTATGTATTCAAGCGATATTATTTCATCTCGCTTTTCGCATATCCGCCCTTCGTGGACCATTTAATTATAACACCTTCATTAGTGTTACCCTTTCTTTATACACATTCCATTATATAAGTTCGTTACGTTTACCACATAATATTTCATCACATTTTGACTTTTGTACTTAACTCATCTCATTACTTATCTAAGCATTTAGAGCAAATCCACTTCTGGTCATCATTTCCATGTTCTTTTGCTTAAATCTCATTTTATAACCTTTGTTTTATTAGACATTTATAAATCAATATGTCAAGTCATGTTCGCTTTCCTTATCTATTACCATAACGTCGTTATCTTTGCTACACGTTCATGTACATACTCAATCCTCCTACCTACTCATCTCCTTCTCATTTTCATCCTTAACTTATTGCAATTAACTTTTAATATTCAAACTGTTTCGTTAAGTTTCCATCTTTTACATACCAACACTCCTTATCGCCACTTCGCGTTAAAACTTAACCTCAAGTACCTTACCTTACCGTTACCTCGTCTCTATACTACTTTAACATTAGCCTTTAGTTGTTAAATATAATAAGACCATGTGTTGGTCACATTTTATGCCATCATTCCCTATCCTCATTCTTTAATCTTCAAGTCTCTAAACACTTAATCATTAATTCGCTAGTTTCATTTTGTCTTTTCGCACTTTACCTTAGTATGCTTAATATCATTACGATTTACACTTAAAATGTCATTGTTTTATCTTATTCGTTTTCCTTATGTCCACAACCCTTAACAATCAGAGTGTCAATTTCCTCTTATCATTACACATTATTATTTAGTACACTTCTCGTCATCACGTTTCATTATTTATGCGTTAACACCTTAAGTTAATTATTGGTCCCATCTCTAATACCGATTATCGTTCCTATTCATATCCCATTGCCGTTACTTTAACATATATTCGTTTAATCACAATGTAATCACCGACACAAATCAAAGTGTACGGTAAACAATTCGCTACGTGTCATTACAAATCAATCGCTTCTACTTTACTAATTCAACGCTCACTTATTATTCATTGCTCAAGTACTTCTTAGACTATATCTTTTCGTATTCTTTTCCCTTTGGTTTACGCATTTTTAATTACTCACCCATTACCTTTCATAACTCGACACCATCTTAGTAATGTTCATCTTTTTCATACCTTCGCACATTTGAGTATATATATATATATATATATATATATATATATATATATATATATATATATATATATTATATATATATATATATATATTATATTTCATCCGGGTTGTCACATTACACTTATCGTTTTCTTGTTAGCTTCACATTATCCTCTTACTCCATTTTACTCACGTTCATTCTTTTAATGTTGTCTATTTCAATCCCAATTGACTCACTTAAATCTTGACATGACTTATCCCAACATTAAACATGAATTATTTTCTAGACCATATATTGGTCTTACTTTGTAATCTAAAACTCGTTCATCTATCCCTTTTCTAACACTTTATGACACAACAAGAATTCTAAGCGTGACTTATCTAATTCCAATTCCCTTGTAGTTTACTTTTTCCGCTTAGTCTATACATCACATTATACTCACATTCATAATCTCCTTGCGTATGACAAAGTAGCACTTTACATATAAACGACAACACATTAGTACATACTTATCTCATTCATACTTTTAACCCACATTCGATCATTCTTTCCATAAGAGATAAACGTCACTAAACGTTCACACTTCATTAATCTATTCTCAATTTATGATTTAAAACTTTTGAACACGTCTATGACATACCATTTGTCTATTATCGTTAAGGTACTCATTACTTTACTTTAACAATCGATGTAATAGCTACCTGAGGTATCATTCATTACCCGTACGTCTCTTTAATATTTTGCAATTACTTATTTCGACAATTCGCTTTACTCAACATCCAAATCCTTGCCATGAACAAATTCTCATATAACTTCTTATGCCCACCTATAATTTCTCACTAGTATGACATTCTATTCTCGTTTTTCTATAGCAAACATGCTACTTATACTTTCTATACACATTCTTTATTACTTCCATAACACCATATTCACCTAGTTACATAATGATCACCGACGCAACCTGAGGTGCACGGTAATCCTATCATTTAAATACATCAAGTCTATAGCCACATATATCACATAAACATCTTCATAAATGCTCATCATTAAACTCATATAGCAATCACATAATCCACTTTATAATTCAACATTCAATTCCTATAACTTTCACAATATTAGCTGGCGCTACTTAAACTTAAGCTCAACACGTCTATGAGTGGTTTAAGTCTAGGCAATCCTAAAGAGAACCTAATTCACTTAAACCTGGCTTTGATACCAAGTTGTTACACCCCGTGCCCGCTTAGACCAAAATTTAAAACTTTTTACACGGAAACGACTCACTTTTACGGACACCTGCTTACTCTTTTGACCACTGACAAAAATGCATACACATTCAGCCCTTGAGGCTGTTTTTAGATGAAAATAGACTCGATTAGCTTCGAAACGATAGGTCACACGACCCATTTCGACTTACGGATCAAAAGATATGATTTTTCGAAAACTGCCAAAAATCTGCACAGTCGGCTCTGACAGCGTCAAGCCCAAGCCTGACAACGTCAAGCCTTGATAGGCCAGACGAATTTCTGGAGTTTAAAGGGTGACGGCGTCAAGAAGGCCATCAAGAACAAAACTGCAATTTCACCACTAAAACCCATTTTGACCCATTTCATGACAAAGCCACTTATGCCACTTCCGTTTTACATCAAACTTTCCAGAAATCATTATATTAACATAATAAACATGTTCCAAGATCACTTGACCCGTTAACCACCCAAAATGGGTACGAACACGCTTAAACCAAACACCCCATTATCATTACTCAAAAACACTTAAACACACTTTGACCCATCGATAGACTCCCAAATCGTTATGACCTTTCTAACATACAAATTGACACTCGACTACACTTTACAAATCAATAAAAGACTCTCGGGGGTACAACCTTGTCCCTTGAGCTCAGTGTTCTATACTAAGCTCCTAATTACGATTTATCCTCCAAATCCCTATGCTATAATCCAAGTCAAGTTATCATTGTCGCCATTAACCTACAAAAACATTAACAACTAAAAGAATAAGCTTACGCTTAGTAAGTAAAACGATTATAACATAACATCATAACTTATTCACACATTAAGCATCATAATCCAACTATTTCATCACAACACTAAACATAACTCATACCTTAGCCATTTCAAGCCCTCTCAACTCATCACAACCCTTCCTATATACCTACACTAATCCAACTCAACTCTCATTTCCATTTGCTAGTTATGCCAAACTAGCCTTACATCTACTTCTTCACCCCACACTTTAATTAAACACATTCAAGTAACATCATCAAAGCATTCATATAACACATAATGTAAGAAATCATTATAACATCAAATCATAACCGATTTACTTACCTTGAATCCAAGCTAAGCTAATAACATGAATCCCACCATCAACATCTTCTAACCATCATCATCTTCATCTTCACTAGCCACCAACATCACTTCATCACCATCACCATATCGTCATTATTCCTACTAAAATTACATACCAAATACTTACTTTCTCATCAAACTAACACTTTCTAACAAGGGTTTACCAAACCCACCATGACCCTTATGAATCCATCTCATAATCATTAAAAACACTAGATTAAGTTTACTTACTTGTGGGGGTCTTTGCTAGAGATGATCATAACCACAAAGTCTCTATCTCCTTCCTTTCTAAGATATCCAACAAGTGCTATTTCCCTCCTTTTTCTCTCCTCTAAATTCGGCCTTCATCTTATCTCCATAATGATGGAGAAATCTAGAATAAGCTAGATATACTAGTTAGGTAGAAACTTTGGCCCATTGGCAAGATTGGTCCCTCAAGTCTCTTTCCCTCTATTTTAACCACAACTAACTTATAACACATAATTAACAATTGACAACTTAGGTCCTTCTAGTTTATACATCACATTCCATATTACTACATTAGTCATACTTTGGCTATTAATTTGACCATCGGGTTTGACTTCCACATAACTTTGTTGACCAACCGATCACGTAAGGTCTTTATCTACTTTCATCTAGGGTGGGGTCCCAACACCTGAGAAACGGGTGTTACAGGTTGGGAGGAGGAAATCCGGGTGGTCCAAATTGATTGCTAGCACGGTGGTTTGGGTCCACTTGAGGACGGTATTGATTACCTCCTTGATTGGAAGTTCCGGCTAAAGCATTAACATCAAATGTATTGCCATCGGTGGCAGTACAATTATAGTAAGCGTGAGGACCACCACAAGTAACACAAACTTCTATCTTTTTAACTTCAGCAGTGTGAGAAGTTTGAGGAGCGGACTCTTTCTTTTGTGTGGAGAAAACCAAAGCTTGAATAGCCTTCGTGAGTTCAGCAAGCTGAGTATCAGTATTAGAAGAACTCACGGGAGATGAAGTGGAAGGACCAGCACTAGCCTGGGAATTATATGGCCTATTTCGTGTAGTGTGGACCTTAGACTTATTTTCAATGAGTGCAATGGCGTCCTTAGTGGATTTGCTCAGAAAATTACCTCCAGCTGAGGCATTGAGAGAATCTTGGACAGATGTATTTAACCCACTATAGAAAGTGTCCATCTGCATCAAATCGGTGAAACCGTGATGAGGACATTTGCGGAGCAATTCTTTGAAACGATCCCATGCCTCTCCAAATGGTTCATCAAACCTCTGAGAGAATTTCATGATTTCATTTTTAAGATGCGTAGTTTTAGAAGGAGGAAAGAATTCATTTACAAACTTTTGAACCAAATCTTCCCATGTTCTAATTGATCGAGGGGGTTGTTTGTCAAGCCAAATCCGGGCTGCCCCATCGATAGAAAACGGGAAAAGAAGAAGTTTGATTGATTCCTCAGGGACATTCTTACATTTGATGGTGGATGTGATTTTATTGAACCATCGAATGTGATCTTGAGGATCGTCCCATTCAAAACCATAGAATTGACGCGATGTCAAAAGGTTTATCAATCCGGTTTTAAGCTCAAAATTCTCAGCCACGATGGCTGGAACAACAATGGCATCTCAATAACCCTCGGTGGGAGCTTGGAGAAGCTCATTCATAGGACGGTCTTCTGCCATGATGACAGTGGTTATGGGATCAGTACGTATCTCGGGTACGACTGATGGAGCAGAACGTCCACGACGTCTTCGAGGTATATTTACAAACTCACGAAAAGTGCTTGATGACCTAGAAGAACGAGTGCGCATGCACTTTTAGCAAAAATTTTCAATTAAATCAAGATCAAGAAAAAAACACAAGTGAACTTAAACCAACAATCAACAAGCGTACGGTAGCTCTCTAAAAGATAAACGCACAGAGTGGCGGAGAAGCAAAGGTGGGCAATTAATGCTCCTTAAAAACCCGCTTCTTTCAGTCCGACAATTTAATGTCAAACTATCCTTAAACCTCCGTTATAGTTTGTTTATCAATTAAAGGTGAGCCGATATTCGCAAGTGATACAGAGGCAAGTTTTTTATCTTTGGTTTGGGAACTTATTATGGTCGTACCCCTAGTTAGGTAGTACTCTGTCTTGGTTCTCGATGGTAATTTTTTATTGTTATTTATTATTAACAAAGAAAACGGAAAATGTTTTTGGGTTTTTTATTTTTTATATGATAATATATATAGAAAAGAAAAGAAAAATATTTTTGTTTTTTATATTGTTTTTGGGAAATAAGAACTTCTTAAAAGAAGGGTCTCAAATCACTAATCGCTTGAACTCTACACAATAGTCGCAGCACACCTCCCCGGCAGCGGCGCTAAAATTTGATCCGTGCTAAAGTATATATATAAATATTATGCAACGACGGATACGCGTGAATAAATACAAATCACCCTTTTGTGAAAAAGGATACTTGTACAAACTCACGTTTGTGTGTATAGTGCGAAGACAGGTAAGTAATTACCCGAATCGTTTCCCAACGAAGTGTGAATGGGCAACTGTGGAAAGCTTTGGATTAGAGTGATTGATGATTTAGATATTTTGGATTTTGCTTTTTGATATTTAATTAACAAATGATAAACAATTATGCACAAGAAATCTAAACGCGATTTAAAATAAATTACAAACGCGCAAAAGGGAATCTAAAATGGGACAAAAACTGAGATTTATGAAATTTAAAACCTAAAAATGTAAAATTACTTAAAACTTATTTTAAAACTTAAATTATAATTTTTTACACTTTTTATCTAATTATTATTAATTATTTATTATTTAATTACTAATTAAACTAATTTAAATTATAAAAAATACTAAATGAGCAAAGAAAAATCTAAAACTTTTTTTATAAATATTATTAAGTAAAAAGAAGCTAAGAAAATTATAAAAATGAAATTTACTTAATTAAAATTTAAAAATATAAATTATATTAAATAGAAGCTACCACTATTTTTATATTTTTGATTTTCTTAAGGTCTAAAAATGTAATTATATTTTTCCTAGATTAAAAATGACAAAAGTAAATTATGAAAAAAAGATTTATATTTTTCTGATTAATATTCTATTTATTATGATTTAATTACTATTTTAAACTAATTAAAAAGATTAAAAATATCAAATGACTTTAGAAAAATCTGAAAAATTCAGGATAAGTCTAAAATAATATTTAAAAGCTATGAAAAATAAAATCAAAAGTCTACTGAACCTAAATAAGCAGTTGGACAGATAAGCAGTTGAGCTAATAAGCTAATAAGCTCAAAACTCCACCAAAAGCTCAGAACAGGTTTGACCAACTCTAATAAGCACAAAGAAACTTAAGTCCAACAAATAATCTGACAAAATAAGCAATTGAGCACCAAATCAGTTTCAAACTTCAAACAGAAACTCAAAAAAATGACTAATTTGCAAGGGAATTTAAGCAGTTCAAATAAGCTCTGAGATGCAAATTAATGGGGGCAAAAGTGAGCTAGCAGTATGAGCTTTCCAGAAATGTAAAAATCAAGGCCTGAGCTTATGTGGATAAGCCACAATTCAGCTTAGATCAGCTGCTTCAACAACTCAGTGTATACTGAGTTGTTGTGTGCAGAGTGGCACATAGTAGCACAAGCCTAAGGGCTTCAAACCACCCTTTTTGTATACTTCAAATTGACTCAAAAGTGACTCAGACAAGCAATGAAAAAGCTCAAAACAAGCTTGTGCTTGTAAATGGCTTATTTGAGCTTTTTGATTTCTTAAAAGTGCACAGGGCACTCAAATAAGGTTTTTCTACTTATGCTGCTAATTAGGACTTAAGACTAGCTTATATGGACTATAAAAAGCTGATCAAAGTTGGACAAAAGACAATTGAACAGTAACAAGCTTGTTTGACTGTTTTGACTACTCAAACCAAACAGCCCTTTATGGGTGTTCTGTGGTGGATTTTCAAAGGAAACACAATATTTTAAACCTAAAGCTCTGATTTTAATGATTAACTAACTTATTTAAACTATGATAAGCAACTTTCAACAGGAAAATAAGCACTCTAATAAGTTTATGCTAATATGGCTATTTTTTTGGCTTTTATATGATTTTTAAGCAAAATGAAAATAAAGTTGTTAAACTACTGACAAAATAGATCAATTATGACTAAGAACTAACAATAAGCATATAACAACAATACTTAGCTAATAAAAAGCACTTGTACAGTGAAATGGGAAATAATCTAAATTTGAGAAAAAGCTTACAACTGAGGAGATATGGAACTCATAGAACTAGGACCAGAACTAACACCTAGCTTGTTCACACAAGCTAGAAAACCAAAAAGCCATCCAGTATAGCTTATAATACCCCCAGAATAGCTTATTTGACCCCAGGTTGACTTTCGTTGACTTCCTTGATTCTTCAAGATCAAACTAACTAGAATCTAATATAAGCTTATAACAAGCTATATTAAGCTTGTATAAACTCATATACCGGGTATTGGAGCTTGTGAGAGCTTCTTAGTATGGGTTCGAACTTAATAAGCTTAACAGAAACATGCAAATTTGAACAACATTGAATTTAAACACAAGATAACTTGGAACAAGATTATTATAACTTAGATTAACTTGAATTACAACTGGAAATGATAAATTACAAGATTACAACTATTAAAAGCAAAATACGATTACACTAAAAATTAACTACTACTCTAATTGCTTACAATACTCTGCTATTTATACTATACTAAGGTGGGATAAGTTATCACTTCATCTCTGAACACTTGTGCACCCTTGATTTGCCTTGAATCAATCTGAGCCATCAAAAATGGATTTTTGGCGCCAAAAGTGGATATGGTGGGATAAGTTAGCACATGGGTCTGAGGGAGTGGGGAAGAAGCATTTAATGCATTTGGAGTTGTTAGGTAGCGTGTAGGAGGAGGGGGAGTGGGTGTGTCAGAAGGGTGGTGGACAATGGTGGTATCTGGTTTTGTGTTTTGGCGGTTTGGTGGTAAAGAAGAAGGTTTGACTGAGTCAAACCTTTGGTTTAAATAAAAAAGGGTTGGGTCGGTTTATAGCTTGGGTATTGGGTTTAGATAAGGGATGAGTTGGGTTGTGATAAGAGAATGGGTTGGGTTTGTTTTATTTATAAGGGTCCGGTTGGATTTGTAGAATAAACACAAGGACCATTCTTGTAATTTCTGAAAATTGGAGGACCAAACTTGTACATCTTCCAAAATAAACCAAGGTTAATTCCTGCCATGTTTTAATAATCCAGGGACCATACATGATATTTCCAAAAAAATAATATTTCCCAGGGACTATTTTTGCAAATTCTGAAAGTGCAGGGACCAAACTTGTAAATTATTTAAACTTTTCACCAAAGGACTAAATATGACAACTTATGATTTAAAAAGGACCTTTGGTGACTTTTCTTACAAAACAAATGCTTAGGGACTAATTTTGACAAGTTTTGAAAGTTGAGGGACTGAAACTGCTAATTTTGCAAACTTTGTTCGTTTTTCAATTGTTTTTAAACATTTTGCATTTGAAACATATAAAACACAATCCCTGGGATATTTTCAGTATTTTGATGCATTTCTGAGTGTTTTTGAATGTTTTGGCAGTTCAGATACGACAAAAATGATGAGTATTTAGACACTCATCACATTAACCTGATGCCTAAATCAGTATGGAAGAAACTTTCTCTTCCTGAACTCACTCCTACCTGCATGACTCTTGAGCTTGCAGATCGTTCAATATCTCGTCCACTTGGCATTGCTGAGGACGTATTTATGAAAGTAGGAAAGTTTCATTTTCCAGCTGACTTTGTGGTTGTTGATTTCGATGCTGATCCTAGGTTTCCTCTCATTCTTGGAAGAGGATTCCTAAGAACGAGCCATGCTCTCATTAATGTATTTGCGCATGAAATCACATTACGTGTGGGTAATGAAGCTGTTACCTTTAACCTCGATCAAACTTCGAGGTACTCCTCAAATTATGATTCTGAATCGGTTAACCGAATCGATGTCATTGATATTGCTTCAGAGGAGTACTCTCAAGAGTTTCTTGGTTATTCTCATAATTCTGTGAGTGGGGATCCCACCACATCTTCTCTGCCTATCATTTCCGACTCTTCCCCTTCTCTCACTCCGTTTGAGGGAAGTGATTTCATTTTGGAAGAGATCGAGGGTTTTCTCAAGTGTGATTCATTTCTAGAAGGGATTGATAACGCTGAGATTGATCTGGAGGGAGATATTCTTCTTCTTGAGAAATTGTTGAATCAGGACAATTCTCCTCCACTCCCTCCCGTTGAACTTCGTAATAAGGAAATCAAATCAGTTGAGAAAACCGATGAATTTCCTGAGGTCGAACTCAAAGACTTACCACCTCATCTTGAGTACGCATTTTTGGAAGGTGATGATAAATTACCCGTCATTATTGCTAAAGATTTAAGTGATGAGGAAAATACTGCTCTAATAAAGGTCTTGAAGTCACACAAGCAAGCCATTGCTTGGAAACTTTCCGACATAAAGGGTATCAACCCTGAATTTTGTACTCACAAGATTTTAATGGAGGATGACTTTAAACCAGCAGTCCAACACCAAAGAAGGGTGAATACTAAAATCCATGATGTTATCAAACAAGAGGTTCTCAAACTTCTTGATGCAGGATTGATTTATCCCATCTCTGATAGTCCTTCGGTTAGTCCCATTCACTGTGTTCCAAAAAAGGGTGGCATAAATGTTGTCACAAATGATGAAAATGAGTTGATTCCAACTCGATTGGTTACGGGGTGGCATGTTTGCATTGACTATCGTAAGTTAAATGATGCCACCCGTAAAGACCATTTTCCTCTACCCTTCATGGATCAGATGCTTGAGAGATTAGCGGGAAACGAGTACTACTGTTTCCTTGACGGTTTCTCAGGTTACTTTCAAATCCCCATTGATCCACAAGATCAAGAAAAGACTACCTTCACGTGCCCTTATGGAACCTTTGCTTATAAACGTATGCCTTTCGGTTTATGTAATGCCCCAGGCACGTTCCAGAGGTGTATGATGGCCATATTTACCGATATGATCGGGAAAACAATGGAGGTCTTTATGGATGACTTCTCGGTCCTTGGGGATTCGTTCCAAGCATGTCTCTCCAATTTAGAAAACATGTTAAAACGGTGTAAAGACACCAATCTTTGTCTAAATTGGGAAAAGAGTCATTTTATGGTCAAAGAGGGCATTGTCCTCGGCCATAAGATATCAAAGAACGGGATTGAGGTTGACAGAGCTAAAGTTGATGTCATTGCTAAATTACCTCATCCCACTACTGTCAAAGGTATTAGGAGTTTTCTGGGTCATGCCGGTTTCTATCGTAGATTCATAAAAGATTTTTCTAAAATCGCCCGGCCTATGACTCATCTCCTTGAAAAGGATGCTCCTTTTATCTTCTCACCCGAGTGCATCGAAGCTTTTGAAACATTAAAAAAAAAGCTTACTGAAGCACCCATTCTAGTTGCCCCCGACTGGGATCTACCCTTTGAGCTCATGTGCGATGCAAGTGATTTTGCTATCGGTGCAGTCCTGGGGCAACGAAAAGCCAAACATTTTCAGCCTATCCACTACGCATGTAAAACCATGACTGAAGCTCAAACTCATTACACCACTACAGAAAAAGAATTATTAGTTGTGGTGTATGCCTTTGAGAAGTTTCGGCCATATTTGATCTTGACGAAATGTGTAGTGTATACGGATCACTCGGCTCTCAAATATCTCTTTGCAAAACAAGATCAAAGCCGAGATTGCTCCGTTGGGTTCTCCTCCTGCAAGAATTTGATATCATTATACGTGATAAAAAAGGAGCTAAGAACCTACCTGCTGATCATCTATCTCGATTAGATAACCCACACCAAAATGTTTTCAAGAAAAAGGAAATAAATGAAACATTTCCTCTCGAGACACTCAATGCGGTTGCTTTTCGTGGAGATTCTACTACCCCATGGTTTGCTGACTTTGCAAATTACCATGCGGGTAACTTCATAGTGAAAGGGATGTCGACCCAACAAAAAAATAATTCTTCAAGGATGTTAAACATTACTTCTGGGACGACCCCTACTTGTTCAAAATCTGTGCGGATCAAATCATCTGACGGTGTGTTTATGGACAAGAAGCTATTGACATTCTCAAAGCTTGCCATGCTGGACCCACTGGGGGCCATCATAGTCCAAACTACACCGCCAAAAAAGTGTTTGATTATGGGTTTTATTGGCCCACAATTTATAAGGATGCCCATGATCTCATAAAAACTTGTGACGCTTGTCAGCGTCACGGAAATATTTCACAACGAAATGAAATGCCACAAAATGCTATTCAAGTTTGTGAAATCTTTGATGTCTGGGGCATTGACTTTATGGGGCCATTTCCATCATCTCGAGGAAATAAATACATTCTCGTGGCTGTTAACTATTTGTCAAAATGGGTTGAAGCAAAAGCTTTACCCACCAATGATGCCCGAGTTGTTGTAAAATTCTTGAAAGCTCTTTTTGCCCGTTTTGGAACTCCACGTGCTCTAATCAGTGATCGTGGTACGCATTTTTGCAATGACAAGTTTGATAAAGTCATGCAAAAGTATGGTGTAACTCACCGTCTTTCTACTGCATATCACCCACAAACAAGTGGACAAGTGGAAGTTTCAAATCGGGGTATTAAAAGAATCTTGGAACGGACTGTAGGAGAAAATCGTGCATCCTGGTCGGATAAATTGGATGATGCACTATGGGCCTTCCGTACAGCTTACAAAACACCCATCGGGTGTACGCCTTACAAGCTTGTGTACGGAAAGGCATGTCATCTTCCGATCGAACTAGAGCACAAAGCCTACTGGGCCTTGAAACATGCCAACTTTGACCTCCAAACTGCGGGTGATCACCGTAAAGTTCAAATGAATGAATTAAATGAACTACGTGACCAAGCTTACGAGAACTCTTTGATCTATAAAGAAAAGACAAAGAAGATTCATGACTCTAAAATCAAGAACCGCGTTTTCAACGTTGGTGATCAAGTCCTTCTTTTCAATTCAAGATTGAAGATTTTCTCGGGAAAACTCAAATCCCGTTGGTCTGGTCCATTCACTATTACAAAGGTTTATCCATATGGTACCGTTGAGTTATCTCAAAATGACGATCCAAATTTCAAACTGAATGGTCATCGTTTGAAACACTACTTTGGAGAGGATATACCACCCATGGTTGTCCTGGATCTTCAAACTTTCCCCATGAACCAATAAATGCGAGGTCGAGTCAAGCTAAGTGACTTGGTAAACAAAAATATTAGCACAACATGGGTTTTCACCCATGTCTCTGAATTCTTTCTCTTTTCTAACACCCAAGTGTGGGGGTAATGCCCCACATGTTGTATATATGTACATTTCAAGTTTCAATAAAAAAAAATGTGTATATATAAAATAATGGCTATTAGTATTACCTTTTTATGTTCTAAGTGTCGGCATAATAGCCGGTACTTTGAATATTGAGGGCAATATTCAGTTTTAAGTGTGGTGGGGGGGGGGAATTCTAACGAATTTAATCATATGTACCATCTAGTACCCCCATTTTGGCCAAAATTTAAATTTTTTTTTCTCACTTAGAACGCAATAAATGGTTATCAGTCCGCCATGTCTAACCCACATAAGGATTGGCTAATCCGAGAGCAAACGGCTCTTGGTAAAGATGTCTCAAATCCGTTTATGGCTTACAATTTGCCAAAAATTGTATGGTATTCAACTCACCATATCTTTTATAAGTGAAGAGTTGGCTAGTCCAAAAGCAAACGGCTTCTGGTAAAGACAAATCAAATCCGTTGACAGCTGATGATTTGCTCAAAATCATTTGGTTATCAATGTACCAAAGTATCACATACTATCACATACCAAAGTATCACATACTATCACATACCAAAGTATCATCATAAAAGATTGCTAGGGACTAGCAATAGTTTAGTGTGGGGGATTGATGAGTGTCTAAATACTCATCATTTCTGTCACATTTAGACTGCAAAAACATTTAAAAACATGCAGATATGCTTCAAAATACAGGAAATATCATTTGATTGTGTTTTTATGTGTTTCAAGTGCAAAAGGATTGAAAACAGGTGAAAACGAACAAAGTTTGCATAATTGGCAGTTTCAGTCCCTGAACTTTCACAAGTTGTCAAAATTAGTCCTTTAAAATTTAAGTTTGCAAAATGGCAACTTAGGTCCCTGAAGTTTCAAAAATGGCAAAACAAGTCCCCCGGTTTTCAAAAATGGAAAATTATCTTTATGGTCCTTGTACTATTGAAACTTGGCATGAAATACCCCATTGATAACTTTGGAAAGTTGTCAACCCAGCCCCCTCAAAACTTCATAAATTACAAAAATGGTCCTTGTGTTTAATTAACGAACCTAACCGGACCCTATCTTACATAAACCCAATAACTAAACCCAGTTACCAACCCAAGCCCACACAATTAAATAACCAGCCCAATCCCATAAATAAACCCGACCCACAACCTTAGCTAATACCAGAGTTTGACTTCGGTCAAACTCTTATCCCTTCTTCCTTTACCGCCATACCAGAAACCACCCACCACCTCATTCCCCCTCCTCAACACTCTACCTAACAAACCAAAAGCAATTAATGCTTTCCCTCCACCTCCACATCCAACCAAACTTCCTTAATTGAAATAAAACTGCCCCTGGCCACTCAAAAGATATTTTGGCGCCAAAAGTCCAAATGGACGTTTATGATGAATTTGATGAATCCAATGGCCAAGATCAAGTGGGAAAGTCTCAGAGAGGTCGATAGAGTTAGAATTATCTATATAATTTGGCTTTTGAGCAATGTAAAAAGATATCTAGTGTAATTTTATTTTGCTTATGTCATTCTTAATGTTCTTTTAATTTCAGTGTATCAATTAACTTTCAAGCTTTGTATTTTATGTTTTTAGTGTATTATAAA
Source organism: Artemisia tridentata subsp. tridentata (assembly GCA_021014915.2). NCBI lineage: Eukaryota > Viridiplantae > Streptophyta > Magnoliopsida > Asterales > Asteraceae > Artemisia > Artemisia tridentata. Next base: position 26,961,808 of record CP139503.1, on the reverse strand, counting down.
TCTTTTGCAAGTATCAATTTCAGTATTAAGTCCTCTTTACAATTTATGCAAATTTCCCTGCTTAAAATGCTCATGTGTGTTTAAATGATGTTTGTAGTTGTTTTGGACTCTTAGGATCATATAAGCTCCTTATATAGCTTTTATAACCTATTAGAAGTGTAAAGAACCTGTATAACTTAGAAATAAAAAAAAATACTCAGAAAATATACAAAAATGGCATCTAAATCAAATTTTTAGTGAAGATGATGAATCAAGCTGGAGCAGGGTAAATTCTAGATTGCCCTGGGTTAGAAGCTTAGTGGTAAGCTATTATGATTGTTCTTGGCTCTTGATTATGTGTTTTCAGCTGGATAGCTCATTGTAAGCTTGTTATTCAAATCTTGGACTTTTACTGTATACATATGCTTAGTGATCTTATTTGTGCATTTTCATGTTTCTGTGTTATTGTTAAGTAGAATTAAAGCTTAAAATAAATAGCTTGTTCTTTGAATTTGGTTGTTGCTTAAAATCTCAATCTCACAGTCAATTAGCATAAATATGGATTCTTGAGAATTTGTTGTTAAGCTTGGTGTTTCAGTGTTTCTTATAGCTCATTATATCATCTTAAGTCATTAAGATTCAGTCTCTTGGTTTAAAACAAGCAAAAGCTTCAAAAATATCAAAATCTAGTCTCATTAAGGACTGTTTGGATTAGCTGATAGATCAGTATTCCAGTGTATGCTGGTTGTTGTTTGTTGTTGTTATATGTCATACTAGTTCATATTGGCTCAATTCTAGCATAAAATCCAGTGCTTACTTTTGATAAAGTCAAAATCAGTTTCAATTTATTTTTTTCTGCATAATAGTTAGCATATCAGTTAGTTTAATCACACATATAGTTGCAATAGTTGTTAATCTAGCTTAAATCATTCATATTATAGCTTATCTCATCATATATAATCAGTTGGAATCATTCAAAGTTCATATAAGTCAACTTTATAGTTTAAACTTAAAAAGTCAAATCTTGCCCTGTGCACAGTTTTAATAGCATATTTCATAAGCTTGCACATTCTTCAATTGTTAGCTTTAGCTTGTGTGACTTAGTGTTTTGTAAAGCCCTTCTGGCTAGCTTGCTACATGTATGCTTGTTTTTCATTTATCTGCTTATTTGGACTGCTTATCATGCTCATGTTGTTTTCTCAAAATCACTCCCTACACTGAGTCATCAGTGTAGTTGAGCCTTTTTCATAAGCCTCTCAAAAGCTCTCTGGTACTCTTAAGCTTGTGTATTTTGGCTTCTTGAGAAGCTAACCTATCCAGCTCAAAGGTTCAGAGCTTATCTTTGGCTTTGGAGCTTATTTAATAAGCCAGCTAGTGGTTTTTAAGTTGTCCCATTTTTCAGTATAAACTGATAGTTCAGTGTAATTGAGCGATTTTTCATAAGCTCTTAAAAAGCTCTCTAGTGTACTTCAGCTTGAGTGATATAGCTTTTTGTGAAGCTTAACCACCCATCTCAAAGTTTCAGTACTTGTTTTGCTTTTTCAAGCTTGTCTTATAGGGCTGCTAATAGCTTTTTGTTTGTCCCATTTCACTGAATATACTGAGTCCTCAGTGTATTACAAGCTTTTTCACAAGCCTTCCAAAAGCTCATTAGTGGGTCCCACTTTGAAAGCTTTGGCTTTTTTAATAGCTCAGCAAGCCATCTCAATACTCCAGTCCTTATTTTGAGCTTTTCAGCTTATTTCATAAGCTTAAATTGCTTGTAGACTTGACTGCAGTGTGTTTGGCTAGGAAGTGTAAATTGGATTTGCTTATTTGCTACTTTAAGCTTATTTAGTGCTTATCTTTTGTACTTTTTACTCATTCCCAGTCCCTTTAACTTATTTTCATCTTATTTCACCTTTGTTTCCTTTTGTTTAGCTTATTTGGCCACTTATTTGAGCTTAAACCATCAAGTCGAGCCAAAAGCTCTAACTGATAAGCTCATAAGCTTCCAAACAGCTTGTTTTTAAGTTCTAAATTTTTTGTCTTTATTAAAGTTTGTTATTATCAGTAGTATAATAGTTTTGTAAAAGAAAAATCAAGAAAATCAAAATATAAAAAAATTGATAGCTTCTATTTAAGCCATTTGGCTTATTTTTCTGCTTTTTCATTAAGCACTTTTCATTTTTATAATTTCACTAGGTTCCTGTACTTACATAATAATTTTAGAAAAAGTTTCATATTTATTAGAGTTCATTTAGTATTTATTATAATTTAAATTAGTTTTAAATAATTATTAAATAGTAATAAATTAATAATAATTAAATAAATAGTCAAATAAATATTTTTATTTGTCCTAAAATTTTCTTTTATCATTTGGATTCTAAAAATATAATTTTCACATCCGTGGGATTTATATTGGTCAGAATTCACGTTTTATTTGGTACAGTTACGTTTATTTTAAATTAAACGTACGTTTTTAAGTTTTAAACGTTTCTAAGTCATTTACTTTAACGTAATCATTCTTATAGCTTGTTTAAGTTATTTTCTTTTAAAATTCCTTAGTTTAAATCACTCAAAACCCTTTCCTGTTCAATATTCACCCGATCACAGATTCGTTCTATTACAGATTTCACACCTCGTTGGGACTTAACGACCCGGGGAAACACTAAACTCCCTTGGATAATTGCATTGTGCCCTAGATTGTTTGACTCTTGTTGACCATTTACCTGGTCAATATTAGTTTACCGTTTGGGGCCGATCAATTATGCATATACCCCAAGTTTTGGTTTTGTGCATGAAATAGAAATCCTAGACGCAGATCAGGAGAATAAATATGATAAGAATACTTACAGTGGTGTTAGAAGCACAAATTTGTGGAAGAAAATGGTCTAAATTGTGATGGAGATTGAGTGTGTGTCGAATACAGTAGGGTGATATGTTTTGGATTGAGGAATGAATAGTACTTGTTCTTGTTTATTTAATAATAAACTTGACTATGCATGCGACGGATCCGGCGGATCCAAAACAAAGGATCCGTCCTTGTTATCGATTGGATCCGCGAAACAGAACGCAATTTTTGGTTTAGTGTCGAGTGTGGTTAAACTAATATTTACACTAATGTTTTACCTAATCACTAGGTTCCATTAATCCTAATCCAAGTCTAAGATAGTTGAAAGGTTCTCGTTTAAGTGGTTTTGTGAGAATATCGGCAATGTTGTCCTCTGAGGAAACTTTCTCAATTGAGATGATTCCCTTCTGTACATTGTCGGAAAGGAAGTGATGGCGTATTTCAATATGTTTGGTTCTAGCGTGTTGAACTGGATTTTTGCTTAGATCGATAGCACCTTTGTTGTCGCAAAGAATGGGAATGTTGTTGAGTTCAATTCCTTAGTCGACGAGAGCTTGTTTCATCCATAGTGGTTGTTGACACGCCTTTCCTGCGGACACATACTCTGCCTCTGTTGTTGAGATTGCCAGGGCAGTTTGTTTCTTAGCAAACCATGATGTGAGACAATATCCTACAAAAGTACAAATACCGCTAGTACTTTTCCTATCAACATAGTCACCGGCATGATCTGAGTTGGTATACACTATGGTTTCTACACCCGTTCCTTTGGGATGCCATAATCCTAAGTGTGTAGTACCTTTGATGTACCTAAATATCCGTTTAACGGCTTCAAGATGGGACATTTTTGGATCTTCTTGAAAACGTGCACATAGACAAACACTAAACATAATGTCAGGCCTACTAGCCGTAAGATAGAGTAAACTACCAATCATTCCTCTATATTTAGTGCAATCTACGGATTCATTTTCTTCATCCTTTGTGAGTTTGGTTTCGGAGGACATGGGTGTTCTCATGGGTTTTGAGTCTTTAAGACCAAACTTCTTAAGCATATCTTTGATATACTTTGATTGGTTGAAGAATATCCCATCTTCTAATTGTTTTATTTGGAGACCTAAGAAAAAGTTTAGTTCCCCTATCATACTCATTTCAAACTCGGCATGCATGATTTTTGAGAAATCGTCGCATAACTCTTGACAAGTTGAACCGAATATAATGTCATCCACATATATCTGGACTATGATAATATGTGATCCCTTTTTCTTGGTGAAGAGAGTATTGTCTACTAGGCCTATGGTATACTTATGGTCAACTAGGAAGGTCTTAAGTCCATCATACCAAGCCTTTGGTGCTTGCTTAAGTCCGTATAAAGCTTTCTTAAGTTTGAAAACATAATTTGGTTTTTCGAAGTCGGCAAAGCCGGGAGGTTGTGCAACATATACTTCTTCATTTATAAAACCGTTTAAGAAAGCACTTTTGACATCCATTTGAAATAACTTAAAATCATGTGCACATGCATATGCAAGTAATATCCTAATAGACTCAAGTCTAGCTACGGGTGCAAAGGTTTCATCGTAATCTATACCTTCTTGTTGATTGTAGCCTTGAGCTACTAGCCTAGCTTTATTTCTAGATACAATACCATTTTCATCTATTTTATTTCTAAAGACCCATTTGGTGCCGATTATGGTTTGGTTTTTAGGTGGAGGGACCAATGTCCAAACATCATTTCTAATAAATTGATTTAGTTCTTCTTGCATAGCAATTACCCAAGATTCATCTTTTATTGCCTCGTTTATATTTTTAGGCTCAACCGTTGAAATAAAACAAAAATAATTTCTTTCATTTTGAGCTTTGGATCTTAATGTTCTTTCATTAAGTTTTCCTATGACGTTTTCTAATTGATGACTTTTAGTTTCTTTAATATTGACTATTTCTCCTTTTACGGGTTCATTGTCATTTTCAATGTTTTCTATATCATTAGCCATTTGACTTTCAACTAAGTCATCATCTACCAAAGGTGATGTCTTAGAGGGAGGTGGACTTTCGTTGAATGTTACGTTCAACGATTCCTCGACTCTTGATGTTTCCTTGTTTAATACTATGTATGCTTTACTGTTTTGTGAGTACCCAAGAAATACACCTTCATACGACTTTGGGTCGAACTTGGTGAGATAATCCTTTGTGTTCAAAATGAAGCACTTGCTTCCAAAAACTCTAAAATATCCTAATGTAGGCTTTTTGCCTCGATAAATTTCATAGGGAGTTTTATTTAAAAATTGTCTAATTAAAACTCTATTTAGGATATATGTGGAAGTATCTACAGTGTGACACCAAAACTTTTGAGGTATGTTTTGTTCATTTAACATAGTTCTACTCATTTCTTGAATTGTTCTATTTTTACGTTCTACTACACCATTAGATTGAGGTGTACGAGGAGCCGAGAAATTATGAGTTATTCCATTATTATCACAAAAATTTCCAAATTGGATTTCATTGTCAAATTCTCGACCATGGTCAGTTCTAATAGATACTATGTTACTTCCTATTTGATTTTGAATTTTCTTGCTTAGAATTTCAAATTTATCGAACGCCTCATTTTTAGTTTTCAAAAATTTTGTCCATGTATATCTAGAGTAATCATCTACTATGACTAAAGTGTAAAAATTTCCTCCATAACTTTGTATAGCCGACGGGCCAAACAAATCCATATGTAATAATTCTAGGCATCTAGATGTAGATACCATGTTTTTAGCCTTATGGCTATTATGTACTTGTTTTCCAATTTTGCAAGCATCACAAAAGTGTTGGTCATATTTCAACTTGGGTAGGTTCCTAACGAGTTCTTTGGATGACAAAGATTAAATAAGCCTCATATTAGCATGACCTAAGCATCGATGCCATAGAGTTGAGTTTTCGTCCAAGGAGGTAAGACATAACTTATCTTTAGGTGTTTTGTCTAATTTCATAACATAGACATTATTCTTTAAAACACCTTTTCCTACGGTTATGCCATCTTTAAGTATTTTACTTCCATTTTCACTGAAAAGGACGTTATACTTTTTGCGACATAATTGACTTATACTAAGTAAATTAAATCCTAAATTATCTACATGAGCAACATCATCAATAGATAGAGAGTCATGAGAGATTGTACCTTTTCCGATGATTTTACTTTTAAGCTTGCTACCGAATGTGACATTACTTCTGTCATACACTTGGTAGGTTGAGAAAAGATTTTTGTTTCCTGTCATGTGTCTTGAGCACCCACTATCTTTGATCCACTCATCAGGTTCAAGATCAACTTTCAAGCATACCTAAGTTCATAAAAGACTCAAGCATTTGGTCCCCAATATCTCATGAGTCCGTTTGGGTTAAACATGACATTATCATGGTTTATGTACTGAAATGGTGGACAATTGTTCCACGGCATATAATTAGGACCATGAAAGTTTCTAGGCATGTTTTGGTTCCAATTATTTTGATAAGTGTGTTGTGGATTAACTATACTCTTTGGAAAGGGGTGTTTGGAAAAACTCATTTGAGGTCTCTGTTGATCCGTTTTAACTCTATATTCATTTCTAGCTTGACCTCTTCCTAAAGATACTGCTGGTTTGTGTTTATTATTGGTTATATTACTGTTAGGTTTCTTAGTAACTTTAACAAACTCGGAACGATCGACTTTGTGAACCTTCTGTTCAGCCTCAGTACCCGCGGATCCCTTGGGTACAACTGGCGGATCCAAATTATTGGATCCGTCGGATCCGTGACTGTCTAACTTAGTTGAAACAGTTTTATTCACAGTCTGTTCCTTATGGTCACTTAAGGTTCCTAGTTTCATAAAGCCTAGTCCTGTTTTATCATGAGGTAGTTTTTACATTTTCATTATTTCATCTGCACAACTTATGTTTTTATCAAACTTTTTAAACTTTGAATTTTGTTTGATTAATTCTTCCTGTGTGGTTTTTAAGGTTTCTAATTCAAGTTTTAGTTCTTGACAAGACACACACGTTTCTTTACTATCTTTACCTTTTTCAATTCGTATTGCTTTTTCTTTAAGCCAAAATACTTCATTTTCTAAAAGTTCTATCTTTGTTTTCAAAAATTTGTTTTTATTTATGATTGTTAAAGTGACATCACACAGTTTGTTATATTCTACTTCTAAGGTTTCGTCATCTATAGAGGAGTATGAATCAGAATGTACCTCTTCTGTGTCATTAGCCATAAGGGCAATTTCGTTGTTCTTAGGCTCATCATCATCATCATCTCCTTCACTATCGCTCCAAGCTCCACTAACGAAGGCTCTTTGAGACTTGGTCTTTGGAGGCTTTGTACATTCTCCTATTAAGTGACTGGAGTCACCACACCTATAGCATTTCCTATCAACCTTACCTTTCTTATCGTCATGATCTTTTCGAGAGGATTTCTTTTCATCACGAGGTGGTTTTACAAACTTTCCTCGTCTCCTGAAGAATTTCTTGAAATCCCTCATGGCCATTGCATACTCTTCATCATCACTGTTTGAACAAGATTCATCATCGTCACTTGACTCGGCTTTGGCTTTCAAGGCAATAGACTTAATCTTCTCCTTTTTGCCTTTGACAATTTCCGAGTCTTTTTCCATAATCATTTCGTGAACTTTTAGGTTTCCTATGAGCTCATCCAGTGTCATGCTTGAGAGATCCTTAGATTCTTCAATAGTTGTCACCTTTGCTCTCCATTTTGGATGGAGTGCTCTTAGAAATTTCCTGACAAAATTCTTACTAGAAAAAGATTCGTCAAGTGCTTTAAGTGATGTAATAATAGTATTGAACTTAGCAAACGCACTATCAATGGTCTCATCTTCAGAGATAACAAATTGTTCGTATTGTTGGACAAGAAGATCAATTTTGTTATCTTTTACTTGTGAGTTCCCTTGATGTATGATAATAAGAGATTGCCAAATATCCTTAGCCGTTTTACACATAAAACTCTTTCATATTCTTTCTTAGGTAAGGCATTATAAAGCATCATTTTGGCTTCATTATTTTTGGCAATTAGTTTCTTTTGCTCATCACTGTGACGAGTAAGAGAAGCTCCTTCATCCCGACCACCCAAAATATTATTACTAATAGGTTTGTAATCACCATCAACTATTATATACCATAGATCTATATCCTTTGACTTTACATAAGTCTCAAAGCGATTTTTCCAATAAATAAAACAATTTGGTTCAAATAGAGGTGGTCTCTACATAGATTGCCCTTCTTTAAAGTTTTCAAAATCCCTGGATCGTTTTAAGTTTTAAAAAACAATATATTTTAAAAATCTTAAGTAACGTAGCTCTTGATGCCAATTGTGGAAAACTATAAGGGGGGTTGAATAGTTTTTACCGTTTTTCAAGTTTTATTTGCTTTGTTACTATATGTTAATTCAAAGGAAACAATCACAAATAAATAATCACACAATGTAAACAAAAGATAAAGAGAGGAAAGATCAAACCACACAACACTGTTGTTTATAGTGGTTCGGCTACAAGGACTCTCTTCCTTGCCCTACTCCACTCCCCGAGCTTCCAACTCGAGAGTTTATCTTTCACTAAGAAACAAACTCCTTTTCTAGGCGGAGAAAACCTTTACACGTCGCTTACTTCCTTTTCCGGTATTAAGCTAAACACCGGGTTCTTTCACAAGGTAGAACCAACCTGAAGTCGCCTATTTACTTTATCGACACTAAGCTAGATGTTGAGTTCTTTACAAGGGTACAACCACTCCCTACACTCTTTGTGCTTTTAGGACTAAAGCACTAACCACACTTACTGATTACAAATGATAGATATGATGTGTGAAACAAACTACAATATCACACAGTAATGCAACTAAAGGATTACGGTTCTGTAGATCCTTGAAAGCTTGATCTCTCTTCTACAAAATGAAAGATCAAAACGAAATGCAACTATGAATGATGTTAGTAAGATATGTACTGAATGAATATATGTGTTTTAGCTATATGAGTGATGAGAAAGCCAAATGATCAGCTTGCTATTTATAGGCAAGCTGATATCTTGCTCACGGATCCCACGGATCCCACAATAGGGATCTGTCCTTCATTGGACTTGGATCCGTGGGAGATGACAGCTAAGGGATTTGGTGTATCTTTCCAAATCTTCCATATCTTACCAAATAATCCAAGATCCTCAAATGTCAACTATGTAACTTGTAAATCTAAACAAGATATATCAAGATCTAACAAAGATATTATATGTGATGTATGCAATGATGTCATGGAATGATTTTAGAATTAAAGTTTCCTTTTAAAGAAACAAGTTACTAAATAAGCAAACTTGTAATTCTTGGTTATTATGTAAAGTGTAAAATGTGTACTTAAGAGACTTAAGCTAGTATTTATTATTTGCTAAAAGATATTTGTCATTAACAAAACCAAGAAAAGATCGAAGAATATAAATAACGTTTTTGAGACGATATTTGTATTAACAAATATAATTAGCACTCAGAACTTTATACATTTGCACATTTGTCTTTAATAAATTCGTACAAATATATTTTTATTAATGAACAACTCTTTTGTTTTTGCGGATTAATTTGGTGAAAATTTCAAGGTTTTTCATGGTTGCTTATGAAGGTAATAACAAAAAATTGTAAGTTTTAGAAGTCATAATATAAGCTAAAGATTAGTTACACAACTATAAATTATATTTGATAACAATATGATGTTAATTTTCATGAGTAAGTTTAATTAATAATATTAAATTATCATATATGTCACAAAATTCAAAATTAAAGAATACAAATAGAAAGTATGTAAACTGTTCTGAACAAGAATTGAGGGAATGAATATTCTTCTTATTGATCCTTAACTATGAGATTTACAAAGAGTATATATAGACAAACATTAGGGCAAAAACCCTAATAGCTAACATGGGCCATGGGCTTATTATGGGTTATATGGACATCCACTAATAATTATCCATAACACTCCCTCTTGGATGTCCATATTGTTAATACGCTTAGGGAATGCTGCCTCATTAAAAACCTTGCCAGGAAAACCCAGTGGGACAAAACCATGACTAAGGACAAAAAGAGTGCAGCGCGTATTATCTCCCTCTGATGACTACATCACTTGGTATCTTGTAAATAGGTCAACGAAATCATCACTGGAATGAGAAGTGTCTTGTCGCCTTTGATGTAACGTTACTTGAATATAGCAAGGTATGCTACATTATCTTCATGCAATAGTTGCTATTTCCTTTCCAGAATTTATGTATGGTTTGATGAAGTCGCCTTGATTGTTTGCTCTATCAAATGCCAGGAAAAATATTCGCCACTTGTAACAATATATCCATGTTGAGATCGATCATTGTAAGTTAAACTTATATCCTGCATCTGCAAAACTAACTAAACTTGTTTTGACAGGTTAGTAAAATATAAACCCATATCCTTTGTACCTTGAAATATTGAAATATTTGATTTACTGTGGTTCAATTTGATCAACTACTATTCTCGATAATTTTAAATCATGACACGTGTTCCATGCATTCTATATTCCTTAAGGAATCTCAACAAAAATGAGCTCTTGTTTTATAATATTAGACGCATACAACTTATTTCTCATATTGCCAGACATAACATTAAATATCCTTTCTCATAACATTCATGTGTATGGATTTCACCCAATAATCATGTTTCATCATAAGTGACTTTCATAGTTCATTAGTTACTTGCGTCTTTATATTCTTTGGCTATTCATTTTACAACTACACTTCTTGTAGATATCCAAGATCCTCACCTTGTATTTATCATGCGCATTATTATATACAGTATTATCGACGTCGTTTCAGTTCTTTTTGATTCCACACTTTACTAGACATTATATTCTATCATTTGTTGAGATCTCAAAGTTTTTTTTTTTTTTTTTTTTTTTTTTTTTTTTTTTTTTTTTTTTTTGAGATCTCAAAGTTTTTTTTCATGTACCCGGGGTTTTCAATATCCTTTCATGTCAAGTTTTTCTTTCATAGACTATTATGGGGTCTTTATTACCTCGATTCGACCATCTTAATTTATTGCTCCATTTTATCTATTCATTCGAGGACTTTTTATTTGGAATCGATTCGTCTATCACGCTGCAGACGTGCCATAAACTTACTACCAATCAATGATTTTACTGTTGGGACACACATTGTAATTGGAGCAATAGCAGCATAATATGATCTAGTCACTTTCTTTAGGTCACTAAATATATCTGGCATTTACTATATCTGGAATGTTATTTGTCCCTTGAACTTTAAGTTCATATTCATTAATGTGAGGATCAACATCTATATCATAATTCATTCCATATTTCTCGCTGCTCATTCTCTCCCCCTGAATGAATTATCAATTTAAATATCCCATTTTGTGTGTTGTGGTGTATTTACTATATATCACACAATTACAAAATCTCACATGGGAAATTTGGTTTGTGACCAAAACCATTCTAACGGGGAGGATTCATTATAGATTGTTGGCAAGATGCGATTCATATGTCATAACATGCCCCATAAACTAAAAGTTTTGTTCTCACAATATTATTGGCTTTGCAATCAACTGAAGACGTTTTATAAACGTTTCAACAAAAGCAATTCACGTATGAACATGGGCTACTTTTATGTTCAACACTTATTCCAATAATCGCCCAATACTTGGAAGTTTTCACCACCATTTTTAATAATTTAATTTGGAAAACCGTGCTCGCATTTTATAAGCCGAGCCATTAATCACGCTAATCTTAAGTTGCATCTTTGATGATCATTTTGACGATGCATCAATTTTATAAATCAAAATGATCCATATGGCACATGTATAGGCCTACATACATGCCCTTTATATTTTTCCACAATTTAAGGAAGCAAGTCCTTATTTGTATTTTATGGTGATAAGTAAATAACCAACTTCCACTGAGAACAATAAAAATTTATCTTGAAAGAAACACATCATTCTTCTATATATTTCGCATCATCACTAAACCGGAATGATCGAACCGGTTTGCCAATCAATACAAGTTGCACAATATTCTTAACACATATACATCATATATCATAACATAATGTCAACAACAACAAACCCAATCCCGCCAAGGCAGGGTATGGGGGAGGTAGAATGTAGACAGACCCTACCCCTACCCCAAGGAAAAACCCGGGTATAGAGAGGCTGCTTCCAAAGAGACCTCCGGCAAGTGCTTGTGTGCGCGTGAGACAGCAAAGGAAGAACCACAAACGAGAGACAAAGCAGTCAACAAGCATGCAAGAGAGCAGGCAAAAAAAAACAACACAAAAAAAAAAAAAAAAAAAAAAAAAAAAAAAAAAAAAACCAAAACAGAAAGCACAAAAAGAAAAGAATAGAGAACCAAGAAAAGCAGGCCAACCTAAAGAGGCAAGGCAAAGTACAAAAAGCAAAAAACAAAGAACACAAAACAAGACAAAGCAAAGCAGCGCAACGCACGGGGCCTAAAGCTAAGGCAAAGCAACCCAACACACCTAGTCTAAGCTACCCACAGATCCTAATTTTATCCCTCCACGCCTTCCTATCTGAGGTCATGTCCTCGGACAAGAGCAGCTCCTTCATGTCGAGCTTAAGTCTATCCTCCCATCTGAGTTTGGGTCTACCCCTCCTTCTCACCCCGTCCACCACTAGGGCTTCGAATCTTCTTACGGGAGCTGATTGCGGCCTCCTCTTCACATGACCGAACCATCTGAGCCTTCCTTCTCTCATTTTAGAAATAATAGACTCAACTTCAAGCTTAACTCTGAAAACTCCGTTCGGGATCATGTCCATCAAGGTCTTACCGCAGGTCCACCTCAGCATCCTCAGCTCCGCCACCTCTACCCTGTTTGCTTGGGCTTTGGAGATAGGCCAACACTCAGCCCCGTACAACATAGCCGGTCTAATCGCCACCTTATAAAATTTGCCCTTAAGCTTTAAAGGGACGTTCCTGTCACATAAGACTCCCGATGCCGCCCTCCATCTCGCCCATCCAGCTCTAATCCGGTGAGTGACGTCCTCATAAATCCTCCCTGATTTGTGGATCATCGAACCCAAATATCTAAAGGACTCCTTGGGTGGAAGGATCCGGTCACCGATACGAATATCCATATCTTCGTGGTGTCCTGATTCGATCCTCCCAAAATCACATCTCATGTATTCAGTCTTGTCTCTGCTCACTCGAAGACCATTGTCCTCTAGGACCTCCCTCCAGAGCTCAAGGTTATAGTTTAACCTTTCCGCCGATTCTGCCACCAACACAATGTCGTCAGCGAAAATCATGCTCCACGGAATGCTCTCTTGGATCTCTCGGGATAGCTCATCCAGAATCAGTGTGAAGAGGTACGGGCTAATGGCAGATCCTTGGTGGAGTCCCACTTCCACAGAGAAAAACTCTGAAATCCCCACTGTGGACCGTACCCTGGTCTTAGCCCCCTCATACATATCTCTAATGATCCTGATGTACCTCCTTGGGGTTCCTTTATCGATTAGAGTTCTCCAAATTAACTCTCGAGGTACACTATCGTATGCCTTTTCGATGTCAAGGAATGCCATATGCAGATCCTTCTGTCTTTCTCTATACTTCTCCATGAGACTTCTAAGAAGGTGGATAGCCTCAATCAATGACCTCCCTGGCATAAAACCAAAATGGTTCTCAGACACCCTCGTCTCCCTTCTCAATCTTCTCTCAAATAACATAATGTCCATTAAAGAATTTACAGAAACAAAAAATTAATAAATAAATTATGCACGTTACTATGCTTGGCCACAAAACAATAATATGTAAAATAAAATCTGTATACGTCATTCAACTATATTGCTATAAACATGTTTATAACTCAGATCACATAACAAACTAGATAGCCTTAAATAGGTTATGTGTTATTATAAAATTGGTATGTGTCAAGTAAAGACGGATTGAAGTCTTGAAGCATTTATCAATTCGAAAAAAATATAATGGACACCAAAGAAATAAAATAAATAAAATAAAGCCTAATAAAACATTCATAGCCAAAAATAATAGGAATCCAAACATAATCAAGAAAGCCTAAGAAAAACACCTAAAGAAAATTCCAAACCAAACACTTAAAGAAAATTCCTAACAAAACACTGAAAGAAAAATTACTCATGGCTTGACTCTACCAATTAATCATCTGTAAGAAAATCATCAGCTTCCAAATAAGTTTCATCATCAGTATGGTCTTTAGGACCATCGGGGATATCATTTTTATTATCATAAACAAAGTTTGACTCTACCCCGTTTCCCTTGTTCTTGATAGAATTTTGATAAAGTTCAACTAGATGCCTGGGTGTACGGCATTGCTTTGCCCAATGACCAAAAGTGCCACAACGATAACATGAATCCGCTATTATGTTCTTTTCTTTTTCATCTCCTCCATTCTTTTCCTTATCTTGCCACTTCTTGTGACCATTGTTGTTCTTAAAGTTAACACTATGATTAACAGCATGATAATTACCTCTACCATTGCCACGCCCTTGACCACGACCTCGACCAGAACCATAACCTCGACCAGAACCATAACCTAGTCCACGGTCATAACCACGACCACGACCTCCATTGTGAAAAGTAGTAACATGCGCTTCCGATAAAGGAGCGGTACCAGTTGGACGATTATCATGATTTTTCATTAAAAGCTCATTATTTTCTTCGGCCACAAGTAAGCATGAAATTAGGTCACTATATTTAGTGAATCGTTTGTCTCGATATTGCTGTTGCAATAGTATATTCGAAGCATGGAATGTGGAAAAAGTCTTTTCCAACATCTCGGCATCACTAATTGAGTCACCACATAATAGCAATGTGGAGTTAATGCGATGCATGGCCGAGTTAAATTCACTCACTGTTTTGAAATCTTGGAGCCTTAAGTGAGTCCATTCATATCTTGCCCTTGGCAAGATGACCGTTTTCTGGTGGTCATATCGGTCCTTTAACTTATTCCAAAGGGCTAGTGGATCTTTTACTGTGAGGTACTCAGTTTTTAAGTCCACATGGAGGTGATGTCGTAAGAACATCAATGCCTGGGCTTTTTGCATATTAGTTATTTCTTTTCCTTCGTGGATTGTATCCACAAGCCCATGTGCATCTTTTTAGACGAAATGTGCTGCAATACAGTCAATTTATCAAACATAATTATAATATTATATCGATTCACGAAACAAATAGGTGAACGAAACAACTTATAGTCATAATATAATAGCAGCATGATCAAAGCATGACTAAGATAAATTCATATAGCTTAGTAACTTCTAGTAGCGTCCATAGGGTAAACTCAAATAATGCAAAATTTGATCAACACACAAATATATGCCCTACGTAGTGATAATAGTTAACTATAGACAGCAAAATGTATAAACTCAAATATATGTCATGATTTTATGATAATTCTCGAAGATGCAAATTCTATGTTACTCTACACAATAATAAGTTTGTATATAGTTAAATAATCAAACAATAATTATGAAATCAATACTAAATGCAAAGCATAACTTCGACATAAACACTAATAATATAAGTCATAGCATATGCTTTCAAAAATATAATATGTCATGTATATAACGTTGATCGTACATAAATTACCGAACGAACTTTGAATTGTATATTTTAGAAAGTTTTTAGTTGCGAATAAAGAGTAATTTATTCGCTATAATTGAATCAACAAAGTATAATTGATCAAAGTCTCCAGAATACTAGTTACTGATTTGGTTTAATATCATGACATATCATTAATAACGTGTATACTCACCAAATTACCATGTGCAAACATAAATATTATACATGATTCTTATAAGAATATATAATTGAATCAACAAACATAAACTATTATGAGTTTATCTTTAAATTACCATGTGCTCATAAAGACATAACGTTTATATTCAAGAGTAACGAAAACTTACCTCAACTACGAACATTAGATGCTAAGACACTCGACGATGAAAAATTCGACTCAGTGAATTAAAGGACGCAATCGAACACCAGCAGCATCATTACTTACTTTCTTTTTTCTCTTCTTATCTCAATGAATATATATAACATAAATATTAGGGTTTAGATGCTTTCGTGCTGATAACGTGTTCTGAACAAGAATTGAGGGAATGAATATTCTTCTTATTGATCCTTAACTATGAGATTTACAAAGAGTATATATAGACAAACATTAGGGCAAAAACCCTAATAGCTAACATGGGCCATGGGCTTATTATGGGTTATATGGACATCCACTAATAATTATCCATAACATAAACTTATTTTTTGAAAAGATTTATATTAATAGAAAGGCGTAAATGATTTATAGCAGTTAAAGATAAAGACTAAAGATAAGATATGTATATTTAATGCATTTTAAATAATATAATTAGCACTTAACACTTTACACATTTGCACTATTTGACATTAATAAATTCATACAAATATTTTTCATAAAATAACAGCTTTTTTGTTTTTACGGATTAATTTGGTGGAAAATTTAAGGTGCGTCTCGTGGTTGGTTAAGAAGCGTATAACAAAAAAATTTAATTTTTAGAAGTCATAATATAAGCTAATGTTTAATTACACAACTATTAGTTTTATTTAATAACAATATGATGCAGATTGTCATGAGTACATTCAATTAAATGCATTTAATTATTATATGCTATAAAATTTCAAATATAAAGTGTGTAAACCTAATTTTCTAAAAAAAAAGTTATTAATAAAATGGGCTAATTGTTATAACTTATAATTGTTAGTTAGAACTTCGTAAATTGATCGGTAAAAGATCAAAAACTATTGTTTAACAAATGCACAACAAAGGATTTAAGAAGATTGTTAATTATAAGAGTAAATTGCACCGTTCGTCCCTGTAGTTTAGGCCAAATCTCACCGTTCGTCCCTGGTCTTTTTTTTTTTTGCACTGTTCGTCCCTGTGGTTTATATATGTAGCACCGTTCGTCCCTATCTCAAAGATTTGACCTGAAACTATGTAACACTGTTTGTCGCTATCTTTAGAGATAAGGACGAATGGTGCTACATATATAAACCACAGGGATGAACGGTGCAAAAAAAAAAAAAAAAAAAAAAAAAAAAGATCAAGGACGAACGGTGCAATTTACTCTAATTATAATTAACTTAATTCAATACAAGATTGTCAAAATAAGATTTATAATCACATAAAAGGAAAGAAAATAAACGTATCAATTCCCACAACAAAACACACTTCTACACAGATAAGGATTATAATTGTCATAATAACAATATAATAAATAAAAAAGGAAAGAAAATAAATAAACGTATAAATTGAATGAATAAATATGCGTTACGTTTCACCTTCACAACTTAAACACTCCCTTCCCCACACATTAACATCATGTTGCTCTCCTAATCTTCTTCTTTTAACATTTTTTCACTTCAAATTCATTCAATCAATCATTCTATAAACACAAACACTCATTCAATTCGATTCGAGTCGACTCATCGATATTAATCACTCGATATCATGATCAAACACCTACAAAAACTCACAACTCAAATAACTAAACGCTTATCCGATTTCAACAAATGGCGATATCTACTCGTTCTCATCGTGCCGATTTCGCTACTTTTATTCCTCTCAAACCCCACCACACGCAGCGGTAAAAACAATCCGTTAAACTACTTAAACAACCTCAACTCATTGATATATAACCAAAGTAATGCGAATAACGAGAATTTGAACGTAAAAGAGTCGAGAATAGCGGTGTGTTTAGTAGGTGGAGCGAGGAGATTTGAACTAACTGGAGGTTCGATAATTGAAAATGTGTTGAAAGAGTATCCGAATGCGGATTTGTTTCTGAATAGTCCGTTGGATGAGAATAGTTTTAAGTTTTCGACGTTGAAGTCGGTGTCGAGAATTGGAGGGATTAGGATTTTTAAGCCGGAGGTGATGCCCGAAAGTGATGAGGCTGTGAGAGTTTTAACTGCTAGTAATTCTCCTAATGGGATTCAGGTAACTTTTATTTACTTTTTATAGTTGTTGACAGGGACAGACCGAGAATTTATAAGAGGATGTTGCATAAAAGAAATATTGAGATAACTAAAGTTATAACGTAAGAAACGAAAGTAGTAAAAAAAATTTGGGGGTTGCACATACCACAAAAAAGACAGTTTTGAAATCTTTTTGCACTTCGTAACCTAAAATTGGGTGTAGCTCGTGCCATACCCAGCATACATGTTGGTCCGTCCGTGGTTGTTGATTATAATTTTTATACCGAAATTCGTAAAAGTTATTGCATGGTGAGAGTAAGGGTTTGTTTGTTCTTTTAAAAAAATTGTTAATTACTCGGTCACACGCAATTAGATTTTGGTTTGTTTTGTTTTCTCTTTTTGAGTCCAACGTGACTAGACATATTGACTCTTATCAAATTAGAGGTGGAGACTTGTTTTATTGCCTCTTATTCTTTCTCATGATGTGTTAATAGTATGTATTAGGATACTTTTATTGCCTCTTATTCTTTCTTATGATGTGTTAATAGTTATGGTTTATTGATTATATTAAATGTATGATAAAAAAATTTCGTTTTATGTTTATAAAGTTACTCATTCATCGCATTGCGATGATTATAAATTTTATAAACTAAAATTATTCAGACAATTTAATAAAAACAAACATTATTTGATTCATGTTCAAATTTTTTAGCCACCTATTAACAGTAAAATGTGGTGCTCAGATTCAAAATGTTTTGTTTAGAATACAAGATAAACTTTTGAATTTAAGCTACTAATTGACTGATTAAACGTATAACCAACTTCTAAAATGTGTAACCGAAAGATGAGCTGATATATTAATAGTCACTTGATCAAGTAGTCGAGTATGATTTTGATGTATTGATTTTATTGGCTGGATGGGGTTTGTATGTTCGATGGACCATGCAATGCATGTGTCTTGATATAATAATAAAGGTGTTATTGTGTGTGGTACAACCTCCAAAACTGGTGTGCCATGTTTTTTTTACTTTTTTTTTTTAAATTATTTTTGTGTTGCTTAGGTTGTTGGGATAATTAAATGAGAAATTGTACATGCCACAATAATAGATCAGATTAAGCTAATTTTATTGACTAACAACTTCTTTAAATAATGGAAGAAAAAATTGCTACTTAATATCTCCCTCAGTAAAATGTAAACGTTGGGGTACAGCTTTTTCAAACGCGTAAAGAAGTTATTAATGTGAGATATAACACGTTAGAAAATTACGACAAACACTATTCCTCTGAATAGGCATGAGTCTGAATATAAACTTGATAGATAATCTAATAAATGGTTATTTATCTAAATAAAAGTTAGTTGTTGTTGTTGGTTTAAAAGATAGTGTTGGTTAACTAACAATGGCTGCCAACTATTGAACAACTTTTACAATCTTAATTAAAGGGTGGCCCTGTTAATTAGTAGTTAGCTTCTTGTTTTAGTATATGCAAACATGTTTTATAAGATTATGAATGTGAAAATTCTAGTAGAATCCAAGTATAAATAATTTTATGGAATTGGAGAAGTGTCACATTCAAATTTAGGTTGTTGTTGCAATCAGTTGGTAAGATATCCATATAACTCCTGAACGGAAATGACTGTGTGGGGATGCATTTTATGGTGGTGGTCTAGTTCATGTTTGCTTATCAAAGTGTTATCAAAAAAAGTTGAATGGTTAAACAGAAAATATTCTAAAATGATATTATAATATCTTTTGATGTAATTCACCAAATTTAGGGAATTTATCCCATAGATAAAATTTACTTTCCATGAGAATCAAATACTATGAAAGTGAGTTTAGGACTTTTTGATAGATATTTTTGTTTCAAGCTAAAAAGCAATTTTATTGGTTTTATTCCATAAGAGCAGATGGTGTTATAATCCGGAATTAAACTTTCACCCAGTGCCACATCAGCGGCACATCAGCTTTAACTTTTTCACCTTTAACTAAAAAAAACACCCCTTCATTTAGGGGGCAGAAGTGATTTTTTTTTTTATAATTAAATCTCGCTTTAACGCAACGTTAAAGCTTTAACGTGCAACTTTAACGCAGCCTTAACGTGGGATGTGGTGTGATTAACGCACCTTTAACGCGAAAATATGAAACTTTAACACACCTCTCATGTTAACATACCCTTTGCTCTAATAGAGGTTTTTATTCCTTGATATAGAAAGTGATGTCATATCACAAATATTTCTTCCGTCTCATTATAATAATACATGGAAAATGCATCAAGTTTTTAAAAAGTTCATTAATTAACATTTTTCACTAATAAAAACCATATATATTTATTGAACCTTTTTTAATTTGTTGAAATATGAAGCGGTAATTTCGTTTAGACGACCATAAATAAAAATTGTGGGATGGAATGCTTAGTAAATAGAAAGTGAATACTACACTTTTTAACTTTGATTTAAGATCATTTGAGGACCAAACTTTTTTTACATATCAAGGGACTAATCTCCACCCTCCATCTTTATTTGATCTAATGGATGAGATTAATCCCAACAATTTAAAAAACCCACTTTCATCCTTTTTTTTCAAATATTAATATCTTTCAAACCGTTAATCGTTAAGTGAAAAAAAATATGCCGTTACGACGAGCATTTAATTATCTTTCTATAGATAGGCAATTTGATATATTTTCGACAATTTTTTTTTTCTTCATTTTTTTACGTTTTTTTTCATGGCCGAAAAAATCATATATGATATATCATATATGATATTACATATCATATATGATATTTATGATATGTAATATCATATATGATATATCATATATGATTTTTTCGGCTACGAAAAAAAACGTGAAAAAAATGAATTTTTTTTTTTTGTCGAAAGTATATCAAAATGCCCGTCTATAGAAAGATAATTAAATGCTTGTCGCGATGGTGTAATTATTTTCGCTTAACGATTAACGGTTTAAGAGATATTTAAATTATAAAAAATGGGTGAAATATTAAATGCTTTTAATCTCAACCATTGATTTCTTTTTAGATGGATGGTGGGGATGAGTCCCTTGGTATGTGAGGAATGTTTGATTTCTAAAATAACTCGACTCTTTAACTTTTTGTATTGTTCTGTAATTATATTCGCATGTTTATGAGTTTAGGGGTGAGGATTATATTCTCTCAAGTAGTTTACTACTTAATTGATCAAGTTAAATACTTATCAGTCGTTGGATCAAAATCAAAGGCCTAGATCAAATCAAAGTAGTTGATATCTTTAAATCTAGGCCTTTGATAATTCAAGTAGTAAACTAGTTATGAGTTTAGAGGTCTATCATTATTTTACAATATTTATTTATGTATGTGTGATTTGTTAAATATTTTATTCTCGAAAGTATATAAGTAGAAAATGAGATACGCCAAAATAACGAGGTCAAACATAATGTATAACAATGTTTCATCAGAATTTACATTTTTGTCGATCTTAATCACTGTTTCGTATCATTTTGTTAGAATATGGCAACACGTCTCTTAACAAACTAAACGCGAAAAGTGTCAATTCTCAAAATGTCGCCTAGCATGTTTGACACGAAATATCAAAATTTTAAAGATTTATAAAGAAAGTAGCTACTTGTCTAATTAAAGCATACTTTTCCCCAGTCAAGGGTAGAATAGTCGTTTTACAACACCATATTCTTCTATGCACCAACCTTTTGCTTAACAATTTTTGGGTATTGAATGTGTAAAGTGAAAACATAATATTTCTTTATAGCAGCTATTGTATTGAATTGAACAAAGTTTCACCGAGGGTAAAATAGTCAATTAACATTGGCACCTTTTTTTCTTCAGGGTTTGTTACAATATTTCAATTTGGTAGAAGGTTGCTTAACAATGATCAAGTCTCACCAACAACAAAACAACTTCACCTACGACTGGATAATCCGGACCCGCGTCGACGGGTACTGGTCAACTAGACTCCAACCCAACCTCTTCATCCCGGGTCAATACGTAGTCCCATCCGGATCCTCATATGGCGGTCTCAACGACCGTTTTGGCATTGGTGATTACAACACTACTATCACGGCCCTTTCCCGCCTCTCCATGATCCCAGAACTCGACAATGCAGGGCTCCATGAGCTCAACTCAGAATCCGCATTTCAAGCTCAACTTAAACTAAGAAATGTGTCATATCTCACTAAAAGAATCCCATTTTGCATTGTCTCTGATCGGACGTACGATTTTCCTCCTGGAAGGTTTGGTGTTCCTGTAGCGTCTTTATCGAGTAAAGGGCCTTTGAGTGGGGTGAAATGCAGGCCATGTAGGTCTAGTTTTTCGAGCAAATGGGCGGAAACTGTCGTGAACGGGTTAGACAGACAGTGGAGTTGGACAGAAAGTGCTAATGGGACACTGCAGCTTTGTGATGGTCATGACAAATGGGAAGATGGGTGGGAAGATTTGTTTGATGGAGTCGCAGGAAAGAAGCTTGCAGCTATAAGGAAAAGGGTTTTGAAGATGCCGTTTGATGAGTGTGTTGAGGATTTTGAGATTATGAAACGGCGGTCGGCGGCCTGGGACGTGCCACCAGCTGAGGAGCTTTGCCAGTCAGTTAGGAAGATAGAACATTAGTCTAAATTTTTGGGTGATTCCTTATGATCTGGATTTTGGAATTACAAATACTAGTATTACATGGTAAATAGTCTATATACACACATTAAAGATAAGGTAAATTTTATTTTGTTACTTGCTAGATGTTAAGTATGAAATAATTTTAGGAATAAGTTTAGAATAAAATGAATATGATTTGAATAAGTTTAGGTATTTTTTTTTTTTTTTTTTTTTTTTTTTTTTTTTTTTTAATGAAAGTTACTCTTTAAATTGAGATTTGAATGTTCTTCGAGACTGAACCAGGTCATCTTTTTACTTGCATTATCATAGCTATGTAATTTGCATGAAATGACAGAAATGTTACGAAGACATAAAATGAATGACAAGGGTGAAATATTTGAATAACATCTAGGGATTAGTGCTAAAAAATTATCTCCCCTTGCCAACCTAAATACCATTGCGACTTATACTAAAAAAGCCAAACAAAATTTCCTAGGAAACGGCTTTAAATCGAAACAAACTATGTTCGGGTATCTCCGAATGACCCAAGTGGTCATTTGGATCACGACATCGAACACTTCTTCTACAAGTTGTTGAGATTTGACCGATTCACTTCATGAAACTTTAAAGTTTTTTGAAGGTCGATCATTTCGATTATACACTAGAACGCACCACGTAAATAATGTTAATTTTTTACACAACTGAGAACGACTAACGCAGTTAGCCATTACCATTTTTACAAAAACTTTAGGGTTTTGTCCATACAATAGCTGTCTACTTTCTCCAATGTCCCGATATGGTACGTGTACTTTTTTTCGTGCCAATATTGGACGTGTACTTTTGGTTTTGTGTTAATATGGCCACTTTTTGACCGGATACCGGGTGCACCGGCTATTTTGGGTACAAGTTTTATTTTAATTATTTTTTGTACAAAAATGGTCCCTTGTGATTTGTTTCTTTTGCAAAATAGGTCCTTTGACTGTCCGTTAACTAGCATTGCAAGGTTAGTCCTTTTCCGTTAAATATCTTTTTTTTCTAAATTATTTTTTTCTGAAATAATTTTTTTCAAAAAATTACTTTTTGCGAAAATATATTATTTTGGTACGTGTACTTTTTTTCGAAAAAATATTTTTTTTGGTACGTGTACTTTTTTTTACCTGCAAAACATGTTAAAAAGTGATTTTTTAACAAAAATGGTCCCGTGTGATTAGGGCTGTTCAAATCGCTCGGCGCTCGCCGATCGCTCGCAACAACACGACAATCGTTCTCTGTAGTATGCTCATCGCCTCACTGGCCTCAACCTGAGTCTCATTCTCGGACAACCGGACCTCAAACTTAGTGTCATCCTCGGACGATCGAACATCGGTCATCACTAGGCAGCAAGAACATTAAAGGAAATAACCCAAATTTATGGTTTTCATCCGTTTTTGTACGTTTTCATCAGTTTTAATACGTTTTCATCCATTTTTATTCGTTTTCATCCATTTTTATTCGTTTTCATCCGTTTTTACACTTTTTCATCCGTATTTACTCGTGTTCGTCTGTATTTACACGTTTTTGTCCGTATTTACACGTTTTCGTCCGTATTTACACTTTTATCCATTATTTTTTCAAAAAATTAATTTTTTTCGAAATAATTTTTTCAAAAAATTATTTTTTTCGAAAAAATATTTTTTTTCGAAAAAAAATAATTTTCGAAAAATTAATTTTTTTCGAATTTTTTTTTCTAACTTATTTTTTTCGAAAAAATACTTTTTTAGAAAAAAATTTTCGAAAAAATTATTTCAGAAAAAAGAAAATTTTCGAAAAAAATATTTTTCTAAAAAAGTAATTTAGAATAAAAAAATTCCGGAAAAATTATTTCGAAAAAAATTAATTCTTCAAAAAAAAAATATTTTTTCCAAAAATAATATATTTTCGAAAAAAAATATTTTTTCGAAAAAAATTTTTTATAAAAAAAATAATTTAGAATAAAAAAATTTTCCAAAAATAATTTTTCGCAAAAAATAATTTTTTGAAAAAAATTATTTCAGAAAAAATAATTTAGAAAAAAAAGATATTTAACGGAAAAGGACTAACCTTGCAATGCTAGTTAACGGACAGTCAAAGGACCTATTTTGCAAAAGAAACAAATCACAAGGGACCATTTTTATACAAAAAATAATTAAAATAAAACTTGTACCCAAAATAGCCGGTGCACCCGGTATCCGGTCAAAAAGTGGCCATATTAACACAAAACCAAAAGTACACGTCCAATATTGGCACGAAAAAAAGTACACGTACCATATCGGGACATTGGAGAAAGTAGACAGCTATTGTATGGACAAAACCCAAAACTTTATACAGATTCTGCAGATCTATATCTATACATTTACAATAAGATCATGAAATGTTTTGTAATTCCACTTCTCCTAAGAAGTAAAAAAGGTGCTTGCACCGCTTATTCACAATATCATCATAAGAGTCGTACGGATCATGCACTCATGTGGAAATGGTTTGAATGATGCTATAACCCACTGGTGGGAAGTCTAATGCAGATGCAGTAAGAGCTGGATTGCAGTCCCCATAGTGATACTCAACTGATGTAGGTAATGGTAGTCGTAGCTCATATCTAGTTCTGCTCTGTTATTTACAATTGGGGTATACTTGCATGGTTGTATTGTGTCTAGCAACTTTCTAGGCTTTCCAGTTTAGCATATTGACTCCTCACATATAGGCAGCTAGTTATACATTGCAATGTCGCATCCATGAAGACTGATAATGATTTATATGCCTAAAGATACGTCTAAGCATAAGATTACGACATCTGGCATAATCAAAAGAAGAGATAAAAAGCGAACAAATTTGAAAGACATGTGTCAACTGATGACATAATTAGGCATGTTTTTAGGTATATTTTTTAGGCATGCATATCACTACTCTAACCAATATAGGCCTCAAGCAAAATGAAAGGATAATGTAACACGGGTGAAAGCCAATAATATATGCTATCAAGATTTAAACATGCAAAGAACAATTGAAAGGCATGTCATCATTGATTACTTAAGCAATACATCATGTTGAGAAGACAATCTCTATTCTCGAAAATGCATCATACACAATGACGAAGAAACATGAATTGTCATCATCTGAAAGGCTGACTCACTAATGCATTCCTTTTTGTAACCATACTAACTTGAAATATATAAACCTTGATAATCATAGATGCGTTTAGAATAGTGATGAATCTAAACATTCAAATGATACCAAGCATAACATTACTTGTCTACATTAAAAAGTGTGATTGTTACATGAAGTTGATTGTTCCACAGCTTAGCTACAAACTGTGCTCCTCCCCCCACGAGACAAAATATCACTTCGTAATCCACACCTTGCAATGTGGTCATTCATCTCCAGAATAAACTTAATTCAGGATATACAGAGCCATCTGAGTGATTGAGCAGAAGTAACGTTTCCTTGTAAGAGTCCATGAAGAATGAATTCCTTATTCCAGAAATCCCAAGATCACTGATGTGTTTAGAGCATGGTTGGTAAACTTCAAGTGCTGTAACGTGTTCGACCTCCGTTTTAGTTTCTATTACAGGTTCATTATTCTTCCTAAATCCCAATATATTATTTATTGATGAACCAGGTGTGTTAATGGTGAATAGCTTTGTGAAGGAACCATCATGCTCCATCTTCCATACACCACAAACTTGTATTTCGACATATTCATTGGGTACACAAAGAACAACAAGAGACTCCCTTAGCTTAGATATGAATAAACTTGCGCAATAGGGATTTATGCTACATACGTTGCGTGGTATGTCTACGAGTCTAAATTCTTTAGCAATCAAATCAAATGATAGGATCATATAATTTAAGCTGCTAAAAATATTCGCGGTAAACACTTTAGCAACCCAATAAATACACCTATCTATAACAACCTGCGTCGAGCGAAGTGAAACTGTTTCACGAGGCAGATTGCTACACTGAATCAGGTTCCATCTCTTAGAGCTCAATGTAAAAATGTGAAGTTGCCCATGATGTGAAAAGTCGACAAGGGTAGGATCACTGTTGACTGGACAAACCATAAAACCAACATCATCACAAACTAAATTAGGGTCAAGATAACTAACAGATCTTCTGTTGAAAGGTCTATGATCAGTTGAACCAATACCAACAGATTTTTTGAGTGAAGGGTTCCAAAGAACAAACATCCTTGTTTTGCAACTATAGAAACACAACAAACCATGAGAGGAACCAATTACTTCCAAATCACTAAATTTTTTCATGGAGACTTGTTGTTGGGTCAAAGCGCCATTTTCATCATCTACGAATGAAAGATATTTGACCACATTGGAATTATCTATGTACCTTAAAAGTAAACGATTAGTGGGTCGGGCGCCGTAACTAGTGATAAACTTGGAGCTGTGGATGAATGACTTCCATAGTTTTGAAACGGACCTGAATCGAACCAATGACTTGACATCTGGAAGTTTTTTAATGATTTCCAATTGGATGTCAAAAGGGATATTGTCTGACATTTTTTTGACTGATTTTGATTTTGGGAGAAACCCTAAAGACTAAAGTAAATATTCCATTCTTTTAATATAAGGGTCAAAACCCAAGGCCAACTGGCCAAGGCCCAAGTAAGATAAGCAGCGGGCTTCTTATGGTTTTATGTCAACTCTTATCTTTTAATATAAGGGTACCCGTATAATGCGGCGGCAACTATTTGGTGACTATTTTTATGTTGAGCACATGTTTTTTATTTTAAACGTTCTTATTTACCATGTCCCAAATACTATAAAGTAGTAGAGATATGTTTTCCAAAAATAAAACGTCTAAATTATTAATAATGTAAATGGTTAACGCTTTAATTTTTCAAATTTTAGTGTTAAATTGTTGGTTATAAGTTTAGTATGTTTTTCTTGTAAACAATTCTACTAAAATGCATCATTATTGGATGCTAACTATTGCAAAAGGAACAATAATGGTTCGAATTGAACTTCTCATCCAGAGGAATCATCCGTCATCTTCTATGTGCAAGTTTTGATACAGAAAATGATAAGACATAAGCGGTAGGCAACATCCTATCTTTACCCAATTTTAAGCATTGCAAAAGGAACAATAATGGTTCGAATTGAACTTCCCATCCTGAGGAATCATCCGTCATCTTCTATGTGCAAGTTTTGATACAGAAAAAGATAAGACATAAGTGGTAAGCAACATCATATCTTTACCCAATTTTAACATATATTTTGTAGGCTTTTTTTTTTTTTTTTTTTTTTTTTTTTTGTTGTTGTCTTTTATACTAACCAAACGTTTTTTTTTTTTTTTTTTAAAAAAAAAAAAAAACCCTCTTTTCGCATATTTATTTTGAAATAAAAATTGTCATACAAACATATGAAGTCGACCATGGGTGCAAACTAACCCGTTTGCATAGCAATCATTAACACTATACTGGCCGTTGATAAGCACGCCATGCTACATTCAAATTTCTAATTACCCATTTCATTTAAGTGAAAGTATAAGAATCACAACATCCAAACCAAAACTTAACTACATATATATACACATTTACAAATTTAAACCAAACAAATTAGACAATAATTGTTTTTTAACACCATACACTAACCACAACATCTAAACCAAGACTTCAAAAATAACATAACACAAAACTTATACTGCACAATCCAAGTAATCAAAAAAACAGCCGCCCCGCAGCAATGCGCGGGCAAATATACTGGTTAGGAACAAACTCAATAATCTCTTGTGGGATGGTTTCCTTTAAATTACCTTGATGGTCTGATATATTGTGTTCCTTTTTTCTTTTCTTTTTTAGTATATAGACAAGAAAAGAACTTGAAGAAAAAACTACGGTATTGATATTTATATGTCTCAATAATCCTATGGATCATGGACATATATCTGGAATTTAACTTTCAAATATAACTATATAAGTCACGAAAACAATATACTATACTCACTCAAGAGAAACTAATGCAATCAATGACCATCTCTTACGCTAATTAATGATAAATTTTTACACAACTGAGAGCGACTAATGCAGTTAGCCATTACCATTTTAAAAAAAAACTTTATACAGAGACAGAAAATGAAGCAACTTCTGCAGATCTATTTCTATACATTTGCAATAAGATCTTGAAATGTTTTGTAATTCCACTTCCTAAGAAGTAAAAAGGGTGCTTGCACCGCTTATTCACAATATCATCATAAGAGTCGTACGGATCATGCACTCATGTGGAAATGGTTTGAATGGTGCTATAACCCACTGGTGGGAAGTCTAATGCAGATGCAGTAAGAGCTGGATTGCAGACCCCAGAGTTATACTCAACTGAAATAGGTGCTGGCAGTCATAGCTCATATCTAGTTCTGCTCCGTTATTTACAGTTGGGATATACTTGCATGATTGTATTGTGTCTAGCAACTTTCTAGGCTTTCCTATTTAGCATATTGACTACTCACATATAGGCAGCCAGTTATACATTGCAATGTCGCATATCAGAAGACTGATAAACTCATGTTTGTATTTCCGAATTAACCAATATAGCCCCTGAGCAAATTGAGAGGAGAGTGTAACAAAAAGGTACTAAGCCAAGAATGGCAAAATACTTCTACATGTGAGGCATGTTATTATTGATTATTACTCAAGCAATAATTGTATGATACTAACATGAAATGCATAAACCATGATTATAATACATAAAGAGATTCTTTTCAGCTGCCATAGAAACTTCAAATACATAAACATGACATCAAATGATAGTCTTTTCCAAGAATGACATTACCCGTCCACATTAAAACATTGATAGAAAAATATTGAAAGTGATTTTCCCACACCTTAACTACAGACTAGGCCCTCTCTCATGAGACAACATATCACATTGTAAATCCATACCTTGCAATGTGGCCATCATATCAATTAAGGGCATAATATACACAACCATCCGAGTGATTCAGCAGAAGTAGCGTTTCCTCGTAACAATCCATGAAGAATGAACTCCTTATTCCAGAAATCCCAAGATTATTGATGTGTTCTTTGCGTGGTTCATAAAATTCAAGTGCCGTAAACTCTTCGTCCTCCTTTTTAGTTTGCATCACAAGTTCACCATTCTTCCTAAATCCCAATACATTATATATTGTGTAACCAGGTGTGCTAATGGTGAAAAGATTTGTAAAAGACTCATCATGCTCCATCTTCCATACACCACAACCAGGTATCCCAATCTCACTATTGGGTACAAACAGAACAAGTGACTCCCTTTGCTTTGATATGAATACACTGAAGCATGAGAAGTTTCTTGGGTCACATACGCTAGGCGGTATGTGTACGACTCTAAATTCTTTAGCAATCAAATCAAATGATAGGATCATTAAATATATGTTATTCAGGTAATACTCATCAGCAACCCAATAAATACAACTACCTATAACAACCTGAGATGATGCAAGTTCCACTTGTACGTCAGGCAGATTGCTACACAGAGTCAGGTTCCATCTCTTAGAGCTCAACGTAAAAATGTGAACTTCTATGGGAACTTGCCCACGATATGAAAAGTCGACAATGATAGGATCACTGGTGACTGGACAAACCATAAAACCAAAATATCTTTTGATTATAGGCAAACATCCTTTTTTTGTATCAGGTAAAGCAATACCAACAGACTTTTTGAGTGAAGGGTTCCAAAGAACAAACATCCTTTTTTTGCGACTATAGAAACACAACAAACCATGAGAGGAACCAATTACTTTCAAATCATAAAACTTTTTCATGAGGTCAGTAACATTTGGGGCCAAGTCTTGTTGTTGGGTGAAAATGTCCGTATCATCATCATCTACAAAAGAAAGACATTTTACCTCAGGAAGATCTACATTATCTGTGTACCTCAAAAGTTGACGTATGTGTCCGAACGGCCTGTCTCGACCGGCCGTCCGGACGACATCGAGCCGCCCGGGCATACCGGAAGGCATACGACTCATCCGGCCAAAATCACTGTGAGTAATAGGACAGGTGGCATTTACCTTTTGACAGATGGCAGCTGCAGACACCGCCGCCGCCTCCCCAGGATTTACGGGATTGTGTCGGGGACATATCCCCTGAAAATCGGGCGCCGCCATTTCAGGTATCAAGGTCGAGTACTATAAATACTCGACTCATTTACTGCTCTCAACTAACACTTTTGCCTGCATTAACTCCTTACTGTAATCGATAGCCCTTTCGGAATATCAGATACTTACTCTCACACCGGAGGTGGGTCCTGGGATAACACCCGGGGTGAGCCTAACGTGTGCTGCTGTGTGCAGATATCCGGAAGACCCCAGACATTCGAGGTAATCAGCACTAAAGCTTATCGGAAGAACCCTAGTGGAGTTCGACCGGTAGGCCTTCTTTATTTGTCCGAAGTAATAACAAGAAATTGCTTCAACAAATTGGCGCCATCCGTGGGACCTTTCACTCGATCTACCTGAAGTTAGGAATGACAGATTCTCCACCAACATTCGAGGCATTCGGGGCAACGGGAACAACACCCATCTTCACCCCTGTCCGAAACGCGGGAGAGGCCGGAGGATCTGGAGGAGACCAACACCCTCCGGACGCTCAAGCCCTGATCGAGGGTCATCTTTCGGCCTTGAAAGAATTATTCAAGGAGCCGGGCAATCGTAGCCTGGTAAGCCCCAGAATGCTGAGGCTCGATGACGGATATGAGAGTTCGGAGGGAGAGGAGGTGGAAATGTCGCCCTACGGAAAAGGAAAGAAGGTAGATGACGGTTACGGGAAAAGGAAAAAAGCAGGTGACGGTCACGAAAAAGGGAAAGGGACAGACGACGATTTGAGCAAACCATTCAAAGAAATGATCAAATGCCCATTCACAAAAAGAATCATAGAATTCTCATCCCCCAAACACAAGATCCCCACGAACTTAAAACTATACCAAGGGACCACTGATCCGGATGACCACATCAATCGTTTCACCGGAGCAGGAAACCATGAAGAATGGCCCATGCCCGTGTGGTGTCGAATGTTCCAACAAACCTTGGACGGGAAGGCCAGAGGATGGTTTGATAAGCTCCCTACAGGAAGCATCGATAGTTGGGACGAGCTCCAGAAAAGATTTTTGAACAGATTTAGCATGTTAAGGATAAGCACCAAGGACCTCACGGAGATTAACAAGATTCACCGAAAGGCGAACGAAAGCCTTCCGGATTTCAAAGAAAGGTGGATATGTGAGGCCAACCACTTCCCGGACGCCCCGGAGATCATGCAAATCGGGTCATTTCTGAATGGTCACCATTGCCCGGAGTTAGCCAAGAAGTTCTCGGATAAGATCCCCAAAACCGTTGACGAAATGTTGGAACGGATTGATGATTTTGTTCGTTCTGAGGAGGCATTCCGAGCAACAGAGCTGCCAAAGGGAGAGAGAACGGAGTCTCGGCCTAACCCATACCACAACAGGAACGACTACCAGCCAAAGCCTCCTGTTGGAGATTATCGCCGGAATAACCCTAGGGTTGGGTTCAAAGGGCGAAGGAATGATTATTACACACCTTATGTAGCCCCAAGGTACGGAAACGCCGGGAGATCCGACCCCCGCCGAAATGATATCCGTCGAAACGAGACAAGACCGATAGATTTGGACGTCCTTACGAAGACACCCAAGGAAATATTGGCGACGGAACATCAGCTAAGGTTGCCGCAGCCTCCTCCAACCAAGGGAAAGCCACAGAAAGATTGTGAGGACAGATACTGTGACTATCATGGGGAGAAAGGGCATTTCACTGATGATTGCTGGGTACTCAGGGAGGAGTTAAAAACCGCGTTGAGTACAGGGAAGCTGGATCATTTGGTAAAAGACCTCAGGAGAGGAAAGAAAACCAACCAAGGGGGTAACTACCAAGGGAATAAAGGGAAAGTAATCAACATGGTCCGGAGCCTTATAACCTCCCGGAAAGCGGAAGAAGTGGGGAAGGAAGAGTGGATGGACGCGCCAGTAAGCTTCCCGTCTATTCCTCTGGAGAAGATGTCGGACGAACCGCTGATAGTCAAGATGGAAACTGAGGGAAGAGAAATCCGTGAGGTTTATGTTGACCCGGGCGCATCAATGGAAGTAATGTATGGGCATCAATTTGAGCGCTTGGGCCGGGCGGTTAAGGCACGATTGAGAAAGGTCGACACAACTTTGACGGGATTCACTGGAAAACCCATCAGGCCGAGAGGGGTGATTGACTTGGAGATCCGCTTCGGAAGTCTGGGTCTGTCTCGGAAAATCAGTTTGGAGTTTGCCGTGGTCGACTCACCTTCCCCCTACAATGCCATACTGGGACGCGTCGGATTGAGGAAGTTGCGGGCCGTACCATCAACCATCCATTCGACGATTAAATTTCCAACACCAGGGGGGATAGCGACATTGGTCACTCAACCAAAGACGCAAAGGCACCATGATGCAAGGGAGGAGCCCATCGCAGAAACAAAAGAAACCAAGAAAAGAAATCATCCGTTGGGAGGAGTAAAACAGGACTGGCCGTGTGAACAAAAGAAGGGACCTAGGACCGGAAGGAAGGATGGAAGAAAGATGAATGGGCATGATGGCCAAGGAAGCCCCAACACACCGGCCAAGAAACAAGCAATGGCTCAGGTAATCGTCAGTACGATATAACCACTAGAATGTCTTACTATTCTATTCTATTACTGTAACAATGTACGAACTAACGGGAAGAATGCAAATACCTTCGTAACTTAAGACAGGTAGTTTTACAAATTGGGAAAGCAAGGTCTGCGGGAATGCGGCCCGACAGAGGCATCGGAAGCCTGCCGAACGAGATAACAAAAGTCGAACAGGGATAGTCAGGAGAACGCCGCAAGCACAGCGGGCGATTGATTGTAAAAGCGTCCATGTAAATGGGGCTTAACGTATTCTGTGTAACACCCGAAAGGGTTTGATGTTAATCATTTAATGAAACGTAGCTACCCTACCGATGAGGGGGGCAATTTTCTCATGATATCTTTGAAATGTTTATGATATCCCAAGAAGGCTTGATATTGACTGTTTTCAATGACAAATGCAGTTACCCCACCATGGGAGGGAGTCAATGTCCCTGCGGAACATCACCTGAATATTTATGTGAGATCCCACATGTGTAACAATTACGAAACAGCTCGAACATAAGTTTAAAGTGACTCGTTCGGATGACTCGCGACATCCGGGCATAGTCAGTGTTCGAGCTAGGTGCTTGGAACACAAGTTTAAAGTGACTCGTTCGGGTGACTCGCGACATCCGGACGTAGTCAGTGTTCATTGTTTTCTGGACATAATTAGAAAATGACCCCCCCGAGAGGTTCACGCCCTCCGGGGAGTTTGTGGTCAATGTCCAAAGATGGTTGATACCCTAAAAAAAGGAAGGGGTTGCCATAATCCTGGCGGAAAGGCTGAACCACCTGTAAAATCTCGAACATAAGTAGAAAGTGATCCCTCCGAGAGGTTCGTGCCCTCCGGAGATTAGTGGTCAGTGTTCATTGTTCTCTGGACATAATTAGAAAGTGGCCCCCCCGAGGTTCGCGCCCTCCGGGGAGTTTGTGGTCAATGTCCAAAGATGGTTGATACCTAAAAAAGGAAGGGGTTGCCATAATCCTAGCGGAAAGGCTGAATCATTTGTAACATTTTGAACACAAGTAAAAAACGATCCCTCCGGGAGGCTGGCCCCCTCCGGAGACTTTCGTGGTCAATATTCACATGGTCACCATACAACCACGCAAAATGTATAAACTTGCACTGTCGGAACTATGCAAACACAAAAATAATAACAAGCGAATGTCACGCGTCCATAATCAAAAGAACATACAAGTGCACTTTCGGTACCATACGAATGACAGATAACAACGGACAAACGATGCGATTCATAACACCTACGAATACCAAAGAACAACTATTCGACAACGTCCATTTCGAAGACCCAAATTGTCCCATTACAACCCACGCATGTGGTCCACGCAAAAAAAAAAAGAGAAGAATATATATTTCTGGGGAAGGGAAAAAGGAGGAAGAAGGATAAGACACACACATTACTAAATCACAAGTTAATAGAATCCGGCAGGGTCGTTCAAGGGTCCAGTAGAGCGTCCCATCATATCAACCGAAAGGTCAATTCCGCTAAATCTAGATCACTCCGGAAACAAGCAAGAACAATAGCACGAAACATGAAACATGGAGCACGCGAAGCACAAAACAATCATAAATATATGCAAAGAAACAAGACACACAAATTATTTGTCACAAGATTATTACAGTCATCCGGATGTATGTATATGAAAAAGAAAGAGAAAAATTGTTCTTGGCTCAAAGGCCTTACAACACAAGGTAAACCAAATCACTCGGAAACTTAGGGGGCCGACCCGTCCTTTCCAACAGTCGGTCCCTCGACGTTAGTAGTCCCGGAAGTTGATCCCTCGGCGGCATTAACAGTCGGAGCACGGGGAGAAGCAGCCGGGTCGGGATCAGGGAAGATTTTCAGGATCTCATCAAGAGACTTAAGATAGGAACCGCTGATCTTCTTGATATAAGGATACTCGGCGGTAAACAACCCGTCAAATGCCGGGTCGAGTTTCTTCGCAGCATCCACATCCAGATCTTCCGTTTTGGCCAGAATGGCGGCCACTTCTTCCGGCCCGCGGCCCTCAACCACACCTTCCATAAACCCAGATTGCGAGGACAAGCTGAAGGGCCCCGCTAGATGATTCTTGTACTCATAGCTGCCCAACAGACGACGAACAACCTCTGGAAGGACCTCCTTAACTACCCTGAACCTTTCTGCTTCGGTGCGGCCCACTCGGGCAATCAGATCTCTCTTTTCTTCCCGAAGGCTCATGTTGTCCTTCACTTCGTCACTCAGGTTAACTTTAGCTTTTTCCAAATCAGCTTCCAAGGCGCTGATTCGTTCCGCTGCGGCCAACCTCTCATCCTCCACCAACTTCTCCAACTCTTTCACTTGCCCCATCAACTCCGACTCTCGCACCAGGCAGGTGGAATGCTCCATCTTCAGTTGTTTGAGCTCTCCCCCGTTCTTTCCAAGGTTTCCACAATGCTGGTGGACCTCGTGAAGCTCGCTATGGTCGTGAAGGAGTTTCTCGAACCGAAGCAGCAAGTCCGACTGAGCAACGGACCCCATACCCAAAAGTCTCCAGGCTCTCTGAACGACCTCAGCATCCCCCAAACTCTCCAGAAACGACTCCTCTTTCGGAGTCGGTAAGTGCAACAACAGTTCCCGACAGACCTTCCAGTTATCCAACCGGTCGTCCTTGCTCACCTTCCACGTCGGCACATGCAAAGAGGCCGACTCGCTGTCACCGGCTACCTTACCCTTCCCGCGGTTAGAAGCAGCAGCAGAAGAAGCCCCTACATTTTCGAAAAGTTTTATTTGTTATTATTGCAAGTCAAACAAAAATGGCGGAACGAATGCATAATTTGGAAATCAGCGTTTCATAAAGGGAAAGAAAGAAACACTTACCAGCACCGGTGGCCTCCGACGTAAAGCCCTCGCCGGTACCTCCTTGGGTATCCGGCCGTTTTCTTCCGGCCGAAGCATCGGCCCCCTCCGGCTGTTTTCTTGCGCCCGAGGCACCCTCGCCTTCATTGGGCTCTCGGAAGGTACCCCCTCCGGATGAATCACGATGAAGACGGACTCTCGTTCCCTGTGTTTGAGCCTGAGAGATGGGTCGGACGACATCCTGATCCGGTTTTCTCTTTCGGGAGACTGAGACCTTGGGGTCAGACTTGTCGACCCCGGTCATTTCTACCGTCTGCTCAGGGATAACGGTTTGAGGAGCAGCGGCAGCATGCGATCCCTGGGTTTGACTCCCTTGATGCTTGTCCCCCTGGGTCACCGGCACATCCTTCTTAACTTTGGGCTTCCTCAGGTATTGAGACATTGTGATAACTGCAAAAAACGGATGCAGATAATGGTCAAAACGTTGCACAGGCAAGGGCCGGAACACAACTAAAATAATAAAAGGAGATAGACAGAGGCCGTAAGGGCATAACCCTTCCCCCGATTCCCCTAGAAGCCGCCCACTAGTTGGGATACCCCCAGTCGGGCGAGAGCCCTACTACGTGGAAAATTCAAACGACACAAAGTCTATCGTTCCCTAAGCCATCTTATCGGCGTTCGGGGTAAAAGAACTGAAGGGTTTATAAGGAAGCTACGAAGAGAAACCTCGAAAAATGTTATATGGTGCCTTCCTAACGACGCTAGGTATGCTTCTCTACGGTACTTCGTAATCCATGATAACCCCATGCACTGCCCTTTAACCCCATCGAAAGGCACCTGTCTCTACGATAAACTTGGGGAGGAATCATTGGACCCCTGGAAAGTTCTCACAAGTAGAAGTGGGCAAAGCCGATGCGGTTTTGCCGGGGGAAAGAGGGATACAGCCAAACAGTAAAATAAAGTTAAGGCAGAGACGGTTCGAAACGTACCTTGGAAAGACGAAAGACTAGTAGGAAAATGGAGGACAGACTGGCAAGAATCGTTCGGAAAATAATACCGGAAGGCGTCTCAGTTAAGATTATGGAATTACGGTAGTAAAAAAAAAACACACATCAATGTCACTATTTATAGGAAGAACTCAGGATGTGGAATGTCACGTTGGGCAAGACGCTGACGTGGCTGCAAATCTGCACACGAACTAAACACGCGCATACGTGTCAGTCCATTGATGACGACCTACATGGAACAACCGTGAAGTGGCAGAATTATAAAATAATTATAAAAGAGAGAGGCACACTCATAAAAATACTAGGGCGATACTTGGTAGAATCGGTATGCTGTAAGACATGCTAGAATCTAACGGCATATCCTTCAGAAAAGGCCAAACGTAAACCCATAGTTTGTCAGCAATGTCATACCATCGGCATAATCGCAGCGCCTACGCACAGAAGGGCAAGGCCCTCCGGATAAATTGAAAAAGGCACCCCGACCTATTGGGTGCACGCAATGATCACTCACCAAAAGAAATAAAGACATACAATGTACATAGAGGATCCGGAACGATACGATAATAGCTCCCACACGTCGAAGCCATAACACGTCAAAACTAACTCTTCAAGGCATTACACCATCGGCCAAATTGAAAAGCAAACGCAACAGTAATACCGAAGATTCAGGCCGACAGACCATAAGGTGATCTTTGGAGTGTCGCGTCAACACTTTACTAACAATGTAATTCTGATATTACATGCATATATCAGATGGAACAGGTTAAAATATGAAGCAGCCATAAGGCATTATCTTAGTCTCATTGGTGTATATGTTCGAATGAAACATGCCGAAAGGGTATGACATAAACATTACTGGTACCGAAAGGCGCACAGATATTATACAAATATTACATCATCGGTCTTCAACCGATAATGCAATACTGGGGGGGGGACATGTTGACGTATGTGTCCGAACGGCCTGTCTCGACCGGCCGTCCGGACGACATCGAGCCGCCCGGGCATACCGGAAGGCATACGACTCATCCGGCCAAAATCACTGTGAGTAATAGGACAGGTGGCATTTACCTTTTGACAGATGGCAGCTGCAGACACCGCCGCCGCCTCCCCAGGATTTACGGGATTATGTCGGGGACATATCCCCTGAAAATCGGGCGCCGCCATTTCAGGTATCAAGGTCGAGTACTATAAATACTCGACTCATTTACTGCTCTCAACTAACACTTTTGCCTGCATTAACTCCTTACTGTAATCGATAGCCCTTTCGGAATATCAGATACTTACTCTCACACCGGAGGTGGGTCCTGGGATAACACCCGGGGCGAGCCTAACGTGTGCTGCTGTGTGCAGATATCCGGAAGACCCCAGACATTCGAGGTAATCAGCACTAAAGCTTATCGGAAGAACCCTAGTGGAGTTCGACCGGTAGGCCTTCTTTATTTGTCCGAAGTAATAACAAGAAATTGCTTCAACATTATCTGTGTACCTCAAAAGTAAACTTTGCGGCTGAGTTTTGCGGGCGCCGTAACCAGTGATAAACTCACAACTGTCGATTAAAGACTTCCATGGTTTGGAAACGGCCCTGAATCGAACCAATGACTTGACATCAGGAACTTTTTTAATGATTTTCAATTGGATTTCAAAAGGAATATTGTCTGAATCTCTAGGGCATTTTTTTTTTTTTTTTTTACTAATTTTGATTTTGGGAGATATGAAGGGCATTGGTAACTCAAGGCAAGCGCAACGTCTCTGGGCCGGGTGAAATTTTTACAAAGAAGTTGAGAAATACTCCATTCGGTCGAAGCCCAATTAAATGTCACACAATCGGCCCTTTTCAAATATTGCCAAGGCCCAAGTAAGATAAACAACCGGCTTTAAATACTTTCATAGTTTCATGACAACTTTTTATATAAGAGTAAATTACAAAGATGGTCCTTGTGGTTTGCGCTGACTCACACTCTTGGTCTTTTGACTTTTTCTTTGCACTTACAGCCACCAACTCTGAAACCATTAAAACAAATAGTCCCTTGACCAAATGACGTCAAGTTTGACTGTTAAACACCCCTCATGTGACTTGCACATGAGGGCAAAATAGTCTTTTAATGTCTAACCACAGGGACCATATGTGTTAAATCATCTCCACCCTCATCTCTTAAACAACCTCATCTTCAACATCCACATCTTCATCTTCATATTAAATCATATACAATACCTCCCCACTATTATTTCCGGCTACCTTCCTCAAGATCTGCCATATTTTTTAAGCACTAACAAGATCTGCTTTCCCAACAAGATCTTGGTTCAGTAGAACATGTTAAACAAGAAAAACCGCAAACGAAAAAAGAAAAGAACGAAGACCCATCTACATCTCCATCCAACAATAGCCTAAAAATTATTATGTCCCACCTCAATACAACAAATTTGTACCTTCTCTCTACAACAACAAACCAACCCTCTGTCTCATCCCATCAATTATGAAAAAGAAAGAAGAAGAAGAACAACAAAAATGAACAACAATATTCAAAAATAAACAACAAACCAACCCTCTGTCTCATCCTATCATAGTCAATCAATACCTAACCTCATATTTCCCTAAACTCAACATTTTGATACATGATAGTTTGAGCAATCAACAAACAACTAAACAACAATCAGTACACCTTACCTACGGTTTCATAACCAGATCATAACATAACAAGTGTGCTTATTATCAAGGGAAAATGCTAAAAAAATTCATTGAAGTTGTCATTTTTTGTCATTGTATGGTCCCACCTTTTTTTTGATAAGGAAATGATTAAACTTTTGAAATCATCTCATTGTGGGTATAGATGACACCATGGCATATGACAGCGTGTCATACTTGCCACATCACATGCCAGCGTGTCCTAATATATTATTTAACCCGTTTTTTTCAATATCTTTATACCCCACATATCCCAACCACTCTTTCCATAAATCAAACCCTAATTCTCTTTACACCCTATCCACACAAAACCGAAGTATGAGGTCTTCATCAAGTTATTCAAGATCATCTTTTTCAAGATCGTCTATTTCAAGATCCAATCGAATGACATTGCAAGAAGTGATGGATGCAACTCATTGTAAGTGACGTTTGCCTGTGGAAGAACAAGTTTCATGGACACTTGATAACCCGGGGAGAAGATTTAAGGCTTGCCCTATTTATGTAAGAATTGTCATTTTCTTTTAATCGTTTTAATGGATTCCAGTTAATTTTTCTTGTATTTGTGATAGGATGAAGATGAAAAGTGCAACTTTTTTGGGTTTTTAGATCCAGAGCTACCAAGTGACTACTATAGGTATTTGTTTTTCAACTTACATGAAGAAAACAAAAGGTTGAAGAACATGCTCAAGAAAAGAAACTACTCTGAAGGTTCAAGTATGGAAATGGGTCAGTTGAAGGAAGAAGTGACTGTGATAAAGTCAAAAGTTGGAGTGTATGACAAAGCTGTGGTTGTGTTAAGTGTCTTAGTTCTTGTCTTGGGTTTTGTTGTTGCAACCAGGGTTATGTATTGAAAGTTATGATAGTGGTTAGGATGTGTTGTTTTGGTAGGATGTGTTTTGGTAGTCTGTGAATGTAACATCTTACAGCTATGTTATATAGCATTGTAGTTGATGAGTGCCTAAATACTCATCATTTCTGTCACATTTAGACTGCAAAAACATTTAAAAACATGCAATTATGCTTCAAAATACAGGAAATATCAATTGATTGTGTTTTTATGTGTTGCAAATGCAAAAGGATTGAAAACAGGTGAAAACAAACAAAGTTTTCATAATTGGCAGTTTCAGTCCCTGAAGTTTCAAAAATGGCAAAACAAGTCCCCCGGTTTTCAAAAATGGAAAATTATCTTTTATGGTCCTTGTACTATTGAAACTTGGCATGAATGGCACTTGTGATAAACTTTGGAAAATTATCACTTCTGCCCCCTCAAAACTTCATAAATTACAAAAATGGTCATTGTGTTTAACAAACAAACCCAACCGGATCCTATTTACTAAAACCAAACCCATCTAATAATACTACCCAACCCAAATTATAAAACCCAAAGCCCAACACATCACCAGCCCATCCCCAGCCTATTTTAAATAAAACCCAATACCCCGATCCATCTTTTAACTAAAACAGAAGGTTTGACCTTCGGTCAAACTCATCCCCTTCAATACCATTTACCGCCAAACCAATACCACCATCTCCACCGCCCTTATCCTGACACCACCCCCTCCTCCTAACCCACTCACCTAACAAACCAAAAAGCAATTAATGCTTCCCTTCCACCTCCACATCTAACCAAAAATCCTTAATTGCTAAAAACCTGCTTTTGATATTTTGGCGCCAAAAGCAATTTCAATGGCTAGGATGAATTAAAGAGAACCAATGGCCAAGATCAAGTGGGAAAGTCTCTGAGAGGTCGACAGAGTTGGAAGTATCTATATAATTTGGCTTTTGAGCATTGTAACAGATATCATAGATTTCATAGTGTATGATCATTTTACTTATTGTCATTTTACTGCTCTTCTTAATTACCTTGTAATTTAAAAGCTTTCAGGATCTTATTACTCTTTGACAAATTGTAATAAACCTATTTACAGTACCCTTTTCAATCTATCTTTACAGTTTTCATTTATGCTTAATTCGTACTTTAATTTTCAAGTCATTTCAATATTGTTGATTGTAGTTGTTTATTGGACTTCTTAGCTCACATAAGCTCCTGACAAAGCTTATTTAGCTTTTAGAAACCTTAAAACAAATTATAGTCATTAAAACAAAAATACCAAAAAGAAATCAAGAAAATAGAAAAATCAGTTTATATAAAGAAGAAGCTTGGAGCAGAGTAAATTTTGGATTGCTCTTGGGTTTAGAAGCTTATTATATTGGTAAGCTATTAAGAGTGTTCTTGGTTCTTGGTTCTATGTCTTCAGATGGATTGCAATTTGTAAGCCTTTGTTCACATTTTTCCATCTAACTGTATAAGCTGCTTATCTTTGCTTTCATCTGTGTTTCTATGTTTATTTTGTGCTCATTAGTCATAATATTGCTTAAAATACCTTGCTTGTTCATTTAAATTACTTGTTGCTTAGTTTACAAAATTCACTGTCAATTTGCTCATTTTGATAATCTGTGTTTAAACTGTTGTTATCTGCATTTTCAAGCTTAAAAGGGTCTAGTTTGACAAATTATAACCTTTGGGATTGATATGATAGGTTAATTCAGTCCAACACTTTGAAAATCTAAAAATCAGTAGGTTATAGGTGTGTTTGGAATTGCTGAATTCTTGGTGTTAAGCTGAGTCTAGGTTGTTATTTTTGGTTGCTACATGTTACTCTAAGTTCTTTGAGGTCAGACAAACCATAAAGTCCATTGTTTACTTGTATAAAAGTCAAAATTAACCTCTTGGCTCATTAACTTGATCACTGTTGGAATTTACAACTCCATAATCATCAAACCAGTTCATAAGTTGTTTATCTAGCTTAATTTAATCTTATTATAGCTTAATATAACATGTTCAGTCAGTAAATCTAGCTTAAAGTTCATATAAGTCAACTTTATAGTTTAAGCTGCAAAAGTCAAACATGCCCTGTGCACAGTTGCACTAGCTACTTTCATAAGCTCTTAGATTGTTCTCTGTTGCATGTTAGCTTGTGAGTCTTGTTGCTTTGTGAAGCCTATCTGGCTACCTTGCTCTGCATGCTATTGCTTTTCATTTTATGCTTATTATGAATGCTTATTATGCTCTTATGTCTTCTCAAAAATCACTCACTGCACTAAGTAATCAGTGCAGTTGAGCCTTTTTCATAAGCATCTCAAAAGCTCATCAGTAAGCTTAAGCTTGTGTGCTTTGGCTTTTTCTAAAGCTAATCCACCAATCTCAAAGGTTCAGGGCTTATTGTGCATTTTCTAGCTTATTTGATAAGCCTGCTAGTAGCTTTTTAAGTTGTCCCATTTTTCAGTATACACTGATAGTTCAGTGTATTTA
Organism: Artemisia tridentata subsp. tridentata; assembly: GCA_021014915.2. NCBI lineage: Eukaryota > Viridiplantae > Streptophyta > Magnoliopsida > Asterales > Asteraceae > Artemisia > Artemisia tridentata. Next base: position 26,918,944 of record CP139503.1, on the reverse strand, counting down.
AGCTTTTTCATAAGCTCCTCAAAAGCTCCCCAGTGGTTCCCACAGGGTGAGCTTGGACTTTTTGGAAAGCTAACCAACCCATCTTGCTACTCCAATCTTCACTTTGTGCTTTATAGCTTATTTCATAAGCTTATTTTGCCTCTAAAGTCAGCAGCAGGTTGATACTCTAGCAGTACCTTTGGTACTCTAGCAGTACCTTGCTGATTTGCTTATTCCAAGCTTATCAGTGCTTATTTCTTGTTCCTCTAGTTTTATAGCAGTACCTTTTACTTATTTTCATCTTATTTCACCTTTGTTTCCTTTTGTTTAGCTTATTTGGCCACTTATTTGAGCTTAATATCCATTTTGAGCCAAAAAGCTCTAACTGATTAGCTCATAAGCTTCCAATCTGCTTATTTTTAAGTTTCAAAGTTTTTGTCTTTATTAAAGTTTGTTATTATCAGTAGTATAATAGTTTTGTAAAAGAAAATCCAAGAAAATCAAAACATAAAAAAAGTGATAGCTTCTATTTAAGCCATTTGGCTTATTTTTCTGCTTTTTCATTAAGCACTTTTCATTTTTATATTTTTCCTAGGTTCCTGTACTTATTTAATATTTCTATAAAAAGTTTTAGATTTTTCTCAGACCATTTAGTATTTATTAGAATTTTTATTAGATTAAAAAGTATTTAAATAGTAATTAATTAATAATAATTAGATAAAAAGTGTAATAATTATTTTCAGTTTTAAAATTTGTTTTATAATATTTTAGATTTTTCTAAGTCTTAATTTCATTTTTCTAAGCTTATTCTACATTTTCTTATTTTTTAGGTTATTATTTAATAGTTTAAAATAGTTTTTAATTTATAATAATTAATTAAATAGTATTAAATATAATTTTCTTTTTCCAATAATTTTCTTTTATCATTTGGATTCTGAAAATATAATTTTCACATCCGTGGGATTTATATTGGTCAGAATTCACGTTTTATTTTGTACGTTTACGTAATTTTTATTTAAACGTACTGTAACACCCCGACCCGACAAGGGTAAAGATGTCACAATAATGGCTCCATATCAGATCAAAACAAAGCATACATCTACCGTAATACAAAAATCTCAAAGGTTACAAAAGAAATACTGGAACTTCAAGGTTACAAATGAAAACTTCCAAAACACTAATTCTAAAACATACAATCTTCTAGTCAACTCTAAACCAGAATAGCTATCCAATCTTCTAAGTCCAAAGGTACACTCTCCACTCATTCTTAGCTTCCTACTAAAACCTGCCGCAGGAAAAGAAATGCGGCTGAGCTACGAGAGCTTAGTGAACAGATATATAGATGACAGAAACAATAACAGATAGCAATACAGAAACAAATCAGAAATATAGATTATACAGATACAGACTCAAAGTGAAAGAATAGGAAAGGAATAAGGGTAAAAGAAAAGAAATGAGAAAGAGGACACCCTTACTGAAAAAGGGCAGAATATCTGTACCTTATTAGCAGTGCAGAAAATAAACAAGCAAATAAATACTGAACAGATCAAGGCTTCTCCTTCTTCGCACCTAAAGGAGTAGAAGACGGAATTACAAAGGATTCCAATTCAGATTATTACTTTTAGTTTACCTTTCCATTTTAAGTAACTTTCTATTTTTAGTAACTTTCCAGATTTAGTAAGTTTCCATAGTTAGCAGGTTTCCATATTTAGTAGGTTTCCAGAATTAACAAGACATTAATGTTACAGATTAGGTTAAGTCCTTATTTCAAAGTTATTATGGACCTTAAGTATATTTTATCAAGTTACAGAAGTCTAAGGTTAATTATGACAATTTCACATAGTTTAGGGTTATAATTGTAATTTCATCAATTTCAGAGGTATAACATGAAAATACTTCAAGTTACTGATTTAATACACATTTTATTCAGAATGACATCATAATCCCTTTAGTTTCATAATTTTACAGTTTATACCCCTCTAGTTACAATATTTACAAAACAAACCTTATAATTACATAATTCATGCTTTAATCCCTCTAATATCCATATTTATCAAACAAGCATATTATTTTACCAAAATTCAGAATGTCACATCAGAATATTCATATAGCACTATTCAGCCCCTCAGATTTCAGAATTTACACAATTAGTCCCTTAAGTTTACAAAACTTATTAATTAAATCATAATCCATAATAATTACACATTAGGCCCATAAATACTCAAAATTACACAAAACACTCTTAATATTATTATTTACTCAAAATGACTTCAAGTTTCCAGAATTTACACTTTTAGTCCCTCTAGTTTAATTATTTCAATTCGAATTAACACTTTTATATAATTACCTTTTTAAACCTTTTAATTACAAATCTAACACACATGCCCCTTATTTTATATTTTTACATGATTAGTCCCTGATTAAAACACATTACAAAAATACCCACGAGTTTCAGAAAATTACAAAACAGCCCCTTTTCTTTTTATTTTCAATTACAATCACAAACGTTAGCATGCTTTCCCAATCATTACACCATAATTATCAACAACCTTAAACATCATTAAATGACCAGAATCTCACACCAAAACCCTAACCCTAACTCCTTTCCTTTTTATTTTATTTCTTTTCTTTATTTTCTAAATTAGCGATTACAACAAAATTCACAAAACATGATCCAAGCCTCAAAAATTCGAATTAGTATTTTTCTGAGGTCATATATATTATATAGAGTCCACATAAAATAGTGCTCATGCCCAGAAAATTCGTATATAATTATTTAGAGTTTTGTTACGTTTTTAAGGTTTAATTCACAAATAAATTATAGAGCATGCATGGTTCGTGTTTATCATTTTATTTGAGACTTATATGATGTAAGAACCACAAGAAAAATACTAGACCAAGTATTGGACGTGTAGAAAGAGCATGACGAATTTGGTCCTCAAATGAGCACTACGACACCAAAATAATCCCCACGAGCACACGAATGATCCCACGACCTTGTAATCATTTTTCACATATCATATGTGTTGTAAGGAACTCAGGAAAAATAGAAAATGAATTTATGAAAGGTCGTATGAATTAAAATGGGATTTACCTCACGTTTTGAACAAAATTCGACACCACAGAATTCAGGCCTCTACAAATCGAAGCACTATTTTTTTTATCCTTCCTTGAAAGGTAGAGAACACAGGAAAAATAATATTAGGGCTCCAGAAAATCGCAAGAATGAGAATCGAATTATTTGGTGGTTTTATGATTTACGGTAATGTGGAAAAAGAAAGAAATAGGTGTTATAAATTATGTAGGATATGAATACGGGTTCTCATGGGAGTATATGCTCAAGGATCAGCCCAAGTTTGTTAAGAAAATCAGATTTTTAATTTGCTTGATCATATCCTAATTTAGTTGTAATTATCTACACTTTAAATTGATTTTATTTATACTGAAATTAATATAACAATTATATAATCGGTTTTAAGAATATTTTGTATGGTACAAGATAATTATTTTGGACATGTTAAATTATTAAAAGTCTTGCCTTAATTTTATTTTAGTTTATATGTAATCTATTTAATATAATTCGGATTTATTTAGCTTAATATAGCTTTTAATTAAATTTTAGAAGTCGTGAGGGCATTTTGGTCATTTTACATGTTATCTGAATTTCGGGTATTACACGTACGTTTTTAAGTTTTAAACGTTTCTAAGTCATTTTCTTTTACGTAATCATTCTTATAGGTTGTTTAAGTTATTTTCTTTTATAATTCCTTAGTTTAATCACTCACACCCATTTTTCCTATTCAATTTCACCCGATCACAAATTCGTTCTATTACAGTTTACACACCTCGTTGGGACTTAATGACCCGGGGAATCACTAAACTCCTTTGGTAAATTGTATTGTGCCCTAGATTGTTTGACTCTTGTTGACCATTTACTTGGTCAATATTAGCAGACTGTTTAGCACGTATCAGTAGCATACAATGTAAGATTTATATTTTGTGCACAATGTATGTTTAAAGTTGTTATAAAACTACATAAATTCATAAAGTTCAAACTTCATAAAACTGCATACATTCATAAAGTTCAAGTTCAACTGTTTCTACATATACATGATTACATATTAGTGCACAACATATAGGTACAAAAGAAGTGCACACAGTTAATACATTAGTTAAATACAATACATCTAATGATTTAGGTCCACAGCATATACATACAAAAGAAGTGGACTCATTGATGATGCATTTCAATCCAAAGTGTGAGGACTGGAAGTTGAGCTACCAATTCCAGGGTGATTCTTTGCAAGTTTCTTCTTGAGGATTCTTTCACTCTTTTCTCTTGGTTTCACAAACTTTGCCCTTCCTCTTGTTGTTGATGCTGTCTGTGATGACTGAGTAGCTGCTTCATGATGTACAAAGGTAGAAGACTGAGAAGGTACATCATCATGTTGACTCTGAGTAGGTTCAACTATTGGATCTGACATGTTATCTGTATCACCAACACCAAACCATCTCCCCAACCTTGAACCAGAAAAAAACCTACCCCTTCCCATTTTGTTTGCTCCCCTTTGCACTGTCCCTCTTTGCCTAAGGCTGTCTTCAAATCTCACTCTTTTCCTAGTGTTCATTGAAGGTGATGTAGGTGTAGCAGTTGTGTGTGTTGTCTGACTAGGTTCAGCTCTACTTCCTTATGATGTTGGTACTACTGGTGGACTAGGTTGATAACCTGGAATAGGAATGGATGGTGGTACCATGGGATCTTTATCAACTACCGATTTATCTTTTTTTGGTCTACCTTTCTTAGCTGGGGCTTTCGGTGGTTTCACAACTGTTGGATTCTTGCAACCCTTTTTGTTATGACCTTGTTGCAAACAATTTTGACAAGTCATAGGACAACCAAACTTAGGCAATTTGTTTGAGTTTTTACTTTCATGACTGGACCTAATTCGTTTTTTACGTGGCCTACCAGGCATCTTTTTTGGTTTTGGAGGCAATACCCTAGACATCTCACTACAATCTGACCAAAATGACATTTGATGCGTGGTTTTGTAACCTTACAACAGGTTTTACCTCTCGAGGGATCTCAAGAGGCTTACAACCCCACCAGGCAGTGTACCTGACCGATGTAGTATAGTGTAGTGGTAAGTACGGGGGATTGATCGTTCTCCACAGGGAATAGTGTTCGTTAGGTATGAAAGGCTACTCTAATTAGGTCTAAGGGTTGAGGAAGATTCTTTTTATGTTTTTATAATTTTTATGAAAGCAAGTAAAATCTCGGGTTTGAAAGAGTGGGCGGAATTAGTTGCTAGTCAACTAACCCAAATTACTACGAATGCAAATAAAATAAATAACAAAAATGAAAATGTGGTGAGAAACTTATGTGTAGAGAAATGTGTTTACTTAGATTTCCTTACTCCCTAACTATCTTTTACCGGTTAATTAGTGTGTATTAGTCGCGTGGATGACGGGTGTATTCCTTAATACCATTCGTGGGGTGGCGTACTTACTTCCCCAACTCTACAAGCTCCTACTTCACTCCTATGTCGAGCCGGCTAGGAAGCTCCTAACATGGGATCACTAGAATTCGCTTGTGCATTAAATACAACCATAAAAACCTTTAGTACGCATTTGGTTCATGTTTCTTAAGACGTTCAAGCAAGTTACCGAATAGGAAGTTAGCCAGTTTTCTTAAGCCTAACATAGATAAACAATCATCCAATACAACTAATAACACACTAATAACCAATAATCAATAGCTAGGTTTCATTAGATCTAAGCAAACACAAGATAAATTTAGCCTAACATGTTAATCAAAAGACAAGAATAAGATAAAATCAAACAACACATAGACATATTGAATGATTAATTGATAACTTATCTTCAATGTAACATGGAAGATCTCAAGGCAAAAAGCCTTGAAAAAGAAGCTGAATTCGTCTTAGGGTTTTCTCCCAAAATTCAACACACTAAGCTCTCCCTAATGACAAAAAATTAGAAAACTATATATAGACTTTTGGATCTGACGGCGTCACCTTATGGATTGTGACGCCGTCACCTCGCCGCTTCTAGGGTTCCCGGGTGACCTTCTTGACGCCGTCCCTCTTTAGCTCTTCAAAAATCCATTCTGGCTTATCAAGGCTTGACGCCGTCTAACCTTGAACGTGACGCCGTCCCCTTTTAATTTAAGCCGTGACGCCCTTGATCAAGTTAAAGCGTGACGCCGTCAGAATTTACATGCTATTTTCACTGGCTTATCATGAGTAAATTTCACGTCCACTTTTTCTTGCCAAGGCATGACGCCGTCTAGAGTAAATTGTGACGCCGTCAAAGGTAACTTTTAGCCGATTTTTGAGACTTTGTCGTTTTCTTCACTTTTATGCTCCAAAACGTCCAAAATGCCTCCTTTTCCAGATTTCTCCTCAAAAGTACCTAAAATGACAAAAGGAACGATTTAGGGCGATATTTGATCAAATAAATACGATTTAGGGCTTAAATGACCCCTTAAAAACGGTACACTTTTCGCCTCATCAAATACCCTTACACTTGAGATTTGCTTGTCCTCAAGCAAATGCGCTTTTATTCTAATCAAAATACAAGTTAGGGGTCATTTAATGCAAACATAAAAGTAATTACAACAAATAATCGTTCCACTTCAATCATAATAAGCACGGAGATTACAAACTAGCACCTCACAAGTAGTGTTTAGATACTCACATCTCTCAAGTGTCATCAAAATAAATCTCATAAATGAAAACGGATAATATCTCTCACTACCTGTCATAGCAAATAGATTACCATAGGCTTGGGAAAGGATCGAAAACCTCCTCCACTAGGCGTAAGCACCAAAGATAAACTATCAAAGAGGGCTTTTAAATGGGTTATAACGTTAGGTGTAGGGAAAAGGAAAACACGGTTTTGTTGGATAAAGGATGTTTTACTGGTGGCTAGTTAAAGATCTTGATCAATTACATGTACTATACAATGTTGCTAAGCCAAGACTAGACTCGATCTTAAGCTAGAAACGAAATAACAAAAACAAAAACAAACATAAAACAAACGTAAAATGAAACGGGATGGTAGTCCGTATGTTTTTTTTTTCTATTTTTTCATTTTCTCATTTTTTTGTATTTTTCTTGATTTTTTTTTTTTTTTTTTTTTTTTTTTTTTTTTTGCATACACTCTTGCCCTACCATCCAAAATAATACATCATAGGGGCATTGCATCCCCCTTACACTTGAACTTTTACATAACTTTACAAATACTAATCTAATGACTCGAATTAAGATAATTGAAAAACTTGGAGTACTTTTAAAACATTTAGCACATATGGGGGTAATAAATGATGTTCTTCCCCATTACTCCATTACACTAGTACTTTACCCATGAGTCCCAATCGTCCCAAAACAATATGTACAAGGATATGACTCGACTTAGCAACCATGTAATCAACTAGATAATTAACTTGGGTTTAAACAAATGTTGTAACAATAATGCACTAAAAATGAGTGCATACAAGGTAGGCTAAGGCGATTTGGGTGTACATTTTAGTGGGGTGTAACAAATTCTTCCTTTAAGTAAAATGCTTAAAGGTCGAAACGAAAAGATAGGCTCTGAGGGGTGTACTAGGGGTATCGTGTACTAAAAATGAGTACAACGCAAAGGGTGTGGGAGAATTACTTGACCAATGTAGCCAATGTAATTATAACAAAAACACAGGTGTAAAACAATGGGTTAATCCTAATGCCTCTTATCATGTAGTAAATCTAACTACACCAATGTAGTCTCACTTGTGGCCTTGGAATGGTCCTAACGCAAGTTCTAGAATCTAAGTGCTACCGGTACACACATCATAGCATAAATGCTTTTCCTACCAATTCTAGGGGCGAACCTCACATATTTGGGGTGGAAAAATTTTTTAGTGGTACGGTTTTTGTGCTAGTCATATAATTCCTATCCGTGAGACGCTCATTAAGATCAAAGTTTCACTCCTAAGTGTTGTAAAAAATTTTAAATTTGGCACTAAAATTGCCCTAACAGGTATTTATCTCAGTTTTATAACACATCTACCATTAAACAAACAAAAATCAAGCGCAATGGCATTCTCTAAAATCGTACTTTTACCCTCCCTTACACTTAAGATGAACATTGTCCCCAATGTTCAAATAACAAGATGTAAAAGTAAATAAGGTAAAAGAATGAAATCAAATACTCCCCTGATTCGCTCGGTGGATAATGAAATTACACGGTTAGATCTTCCTCCAAAGAGAATGTTGAAGCTCCATGACTAATGCATCGCCACAAGCTTGATTCAAAACATTTCCTTGTCCAAAATAACCTGTTAAACCTGAGAAAACAAACACGAAAACCTGCATAACATCGGCGGGATAAAATCTATATATAAGGATATAATGCTTGTGGAATGATAATTTTGCAGATTCCTGGAGATTATAAGTTGGAGATTTTAATAAAAACTTTTTAAAAACAAAACTTTCAAAAATTTCTGAAAATTAAATCTGACGCCGTCAGGTTATAAACCTTGACGTCGTCAGAAATGACCTGACAAAAATTCACATTTTAAGTTTCCGGAAAATTTCTGGAAAAACCTTTACCTTACTTCCTGGAAATCCTGCAAAACATCATTATGACTCGATACAAGCATTTGACTCAAACAAACACGAATATGTATGTAAATTTATTATTATTACGATTCATGTTCATTTGTGTTCTAACAAACCGATTTAGATTTCCCTTACACTTATCTTTTGCAAAATACCTTTATATGTAGTTAAGACGAAGTTAAAAACAACATAAAGCATTTTCACAATTTACTTTTGAACATGAATCAATAATGATAAAAATTAAACACAAATACGGAAACAAATAAAATCAAACAAACAAATAAATAAACACACAAAGCAAATAAAACAAATAAAGCTTGGGTTGCCTCCCAAGAAGCGCTTTTCTTTATTAACGAGTCTTGTAGCTAGACTCAAAGTCACGCTACCCTATGTAAGTGAGCTCGTCATCAAGGACGTCTTTAGGGTTAAGCTTGGATTGAAGTTTCCTATTGGTCCGCTTAGTACGATATATCTTTTCAAACTTCTCTCCATCCGGGTCATACAATGTCATCTTAATATGCCATGACCCATCTCCATCTTTGGGTGGTTTATCCCAATTCCACTTATGATCATCTTCCTCACAAATCCACTTATTCATTCCTAGGTTAATTGGCAAAACTCCTAGGAACTCAATCATCCTTCTAAAAACTAGAGGGTCTTCAAATGGATCCAGTTCGGTGTCCCTAGCCAAGAGTTGTTCTACCGTATGTGTTCGGTTCACAAAGTCCTCTTCTAGGTAAAATGGGCGTTGGGGTCCTATGAAGCCTCTATCTATCCAAGGTCCATATCTAGATGGTCTCCTATTCAACTCTAACCAATGGGGTGTCGGTTCATCACTAGTATCATAGGCATGTTTCTTAACATCATAGACTGACCAAGTATCTCCTTCTCCTACCGCTATCTTGGATTCTTTACAATCAATCATAGCACTAGCGGTCGCCAAAAATCCTCTACCTATCAACAAGGGGCATGTAGGGTCGCTAACCATATCAAGGACGTGGAAATCGGCTAAAATGGTTAGTTTTCCAATGTGCACTAACACGTCCTTAACTACTCCAACCGGGTAAGCAACACTCCCATCCGCTAAACCTATTATCACCTCGGTTTCTTCAAGTTTTCCAAGTTTTAGAGAGGTGTAGAGAGGTAACGGAAGTAGGTTAAGGCTTGATCCAAGATCGGCTAATGTGTCATAAGCCTCCGAATTACCGATCTTGCAAGGTAGAACAAATAAGCCCGGATCATCTAACTTCTTAGGTAGCTTGTTATGAACAAAGGCGGTCCCTTTTTCGCCTAACTTGAGCTTCTTCTCATCCAACTCATCAACAACCGGACTTTCAAGGTGGAGCTCCTTGAATTCTTCGTCAAGGTTTTGAGTGGGAGGTGTTTCAACTATGTTGTTGACTTGGGTTTGTTTGAAACACGTGCTCATGGAATTGACCGAATAATATTGTGGACAAGAACTAGGGGACGAAACCGATGAAATAGCGTTGACGTTTAGTTTCGGGTTCTTGACCGTGTTGCTAGGGAGTGCTCCCATTTCTCGGTCATTGAGGGCTTTCAACAAGGTGTCAATCTTATCGGTCATCTCGCTTTGTTTTTGTTTGAAATCGGCTTCAAACTTGGCTAAACGAGCTTCTTGAGATGCCATAAATTGAGACATCAATCCTTCAAAGTTATCGGTACTACCATTGCCGGAAGGATTGTTGTTGAAAGTACGGTTCGAGTTGGAACCGCTTGATTGGAAACGATTAGGTGGGTTGGAAGAATTTGTTTGTTGGGCGTTTTGGTTTTGTTTTCACCTAAGGTTCGGGTGATTTTTCCATGAGGGGTTGTATGAATCACCGTAATGGTTTGGCTCGGGTTTGAAAGTGTACCACTTGTCTCCCGCTCCGTCGGTACGCGAGGATGCGTAGTCCACAAAAGCTTGTTCGGGGAGTTCCATGCAATCACGAGTGTCGTGGGGACCACTACATAATTCACATGAAGAAGTGATTTTATTCACTTGGCTTGAAGGTTTAGGAGCCTCGTAGGATTTCATGAGAAACTTGACTTGGTCTTCAAGTTCTATGATCCTACGGTTAGAAGTGCTTGAATTGTTCGAAGGCAAAGATATTGCCTTGACCGTTTTATTCAAATCACGGGGATCACTCCAACTTTCGTTGTCATAAAGAGCAAGATCCTCTAGGAGAGCCCATGATTGTTCCGCACTTAGATCACGTAGCTTGCCACCGGCCGATTGGTCAATGGTTTGCCTCGTGGAGAGATTGATATGGTCATAGAAGATTTGGACTTGGAGCCAAAGTTCTATGCCATGGTGAGGGACTTTTTGGAGTAAGTCCTTGAATCGAGTCCATGCCTCGTAGAGAGTTTCGCCTTGACGTTGTTGGAACATCAAGATATCATTCCTTAGCTTGGTAGTTCTTCCCGGTGGGAAAAACTGAGCAAGGAAACGAGTGGTGAGATCATCCCAAGAGGTAATGGATCCTGCGGGTTGACGTTCTAGCCACTGACTAGCTTGGTCCCGCAAAGAGAATTGGAAGAGACGCAATCGGGTCGTCTCTCGAGTGGCAACATCAAGGTCTATAGAATCAACGATTTTGAGAAAGTCCTTGAGATGTTGATTAGGATCTTCAGAACGAAGTCCATGGAATGCGCATCCGCTTTGCACCAACCGGATGGTGTCGGATCGCAAGGGTGTGATATTGGCTCCTTGAGTGAGCTCAATGGTGTTTCGATAGCCATGGTGGCTAGGACGGGAATACTCTCCTAAAGTACGGGCTCTAGGAGGTGGTGGTGGGTTGTGGGGGTTAAGGATATTACCATCTTCCATGATGTCGGATGGTATGGTTACGAACAAAGACACGAAGAAAATAGATAGACTAAAGAAAATCTAGAAAAAGAAAATAAAAATCTCACTAGAAAGGAATCTAGTGAGTAGACCTAATAGAAATAAAAATTCAACCTAAACAATAACTATTCCCCGGCAGCGGCGCCAAAAACTTGATGCGTGGTTTTGTAACCTTACAACAGGTTTTACCTCTCGAGGGATCTCAAGAGGCTTACAACCCCACCAGGCAGTGTACCTGACCGATGTAGTATAGTGTAGTGGTAAGTACGGGGGATTGATCGTTCTCCACAGGGAATAGTGTTCGTTAGGTATGAAAGGCTACTCTAATTAGGTCTAAGGGTTGAGGAAGATTCTTTTTATGTTTTTATAATTTTTATGAAAGCAAGTAAAATCTCGGGTTTGAAAGAGTGGGCGGAATTAGTTGCTAGTCAACTAACCCAAATTACTACGAATGCAAATAAAATAAATAACAAAAATGAAAATGTGGTGAGAAACTTATGTGTAGAGAAATGTGTTTACTTAGATTTCCTTACTCCCTAACTATCTTTTACCGGTTAATTAGTGTGTATTAGTCGCGTGGATGACGGGTGTATTCCTTAATACCATTCGTGGGGTGGCGTACTTACTTCCCCAACTCTACAAGCTCCTACTTCACTCCTATGTCGAGCCGGCTAGGAAGCTCCTAACATGGGATCACTAGAATTCGCTTGTGCATTAAATACAACCATAAAAACCTTTAGTACGCATTTGGTTCATGTTTCTTAAGACGTTCAAGCAAGTTACCGAATAGGAAGTTAGCCAGTTTTCTTAAGCCTAACATAGATAAACAATCATCCAATACAACTAATAACACACTAATAACCAATAATCAATAGCTAGGTTTCATTAGATCTAAGCAAACACAAGATAAATTTAGCCTAACATGTTAATCAAAAGACAAGAATAAGATAAAATCAAACAACACATAGACATATTGAATGATTAATTGATAACTTATCTTCAATGTAACATGGAAGATCTCAAGGCAAAAAGCCTTGAAAAAGAAGCTGAATTCGTCTTAGGGTTTTCTCCCAAAATTCCACACACTAAGCTCTCCCTAATGACAAAAAATTAGAAAACTATATATAGACTTTTGGATCTGACGGCGTCACCTTATGGATTGTGATGCCGTCACCTCGCCGCTTCTAGGGTTCCCGGGTGACCTTCTTGACGCCGTCCCTCTTTAGCTCTTCAAAAATCCATTCTGGCTTATCAAGGCTTGACGCCGTCTAACCTTGAACGTGACGCCGTCCCCTTTTAATTTAAGCCGTGACGCCCTTGATCAAGTTAAAGCGTGACGCCGTCAGAATTTACATGCTATTTTCACTGGCTTATCATGAGTAAATTTCACGTCCACTTTTTCTTGCCAAGGCATGACGCCGTCTAGAGTAAATTGTGACGCCGTCAAAGGTAACTTTTAGCCGATTTTTGAGACTTTGTCGTTTTCTTCACTTTTATGCTCCAAAAACGTCCAAAATGCCTCCTTTTCCAGATTTCTCCTCAAAAGTACCTAAAATGACAAAAGGAACGATTTAGGGCGATATTTGATCAAATAAATACGATTTAGGGCTTAAATGACCCCTTAAAAGCGGTACACTTTTCGCCTCATCAACATTCCATCTACAGGTTGTAAGTATGAATGATAGGTAGCATAAAACATGTGTTTTCTAAAACAATCTGGGACATACTCTTCTGGTTCCTATTCAATTTGAAGATAACTGCTATGGCATGACTACATGGCAAACCTGATAGCTGCCACATCCTGCAGCTACATGTTCTGTGTTCTTCATCCACTCCAAAAGCCTCTGAACCATTTCTCACTTCAAAAATAGATCCACTGTAATACCTGAAATTCAGATAACCCGTAAAATGACCAAATTACCCCTGATAACATAAAACCTAATTAAACAACTTATAAAATTCCAAAATAATTCCAAAACTTCTGAAATCGAACTATATCTGAAACAAACAAATTTCTGAGACAATGTTACATCAATTTCAATGTTCAAAAAATTTTCATACACATATATATGTATTTAAAAATTCCGAAAATATACAATTAAATAAATATAATGTTTAAACCTTTAAATCTAAATAATATGTAAAATAAATTAGGAAAAGGTCTAATAAAATCAATACAAATAATTTGATGATTCTAATTCCGAATTTCCTGATCCTAAGCCCTCCCCAAAGTCGGTTTTATAAGATAAAATCAAATCTTTTATTTTCTAGCCAAAAACCTAATCGCATAAACCTACAAAAAACCCTAGCGATCGGGTTCTCAGACTTTACCTCCTCCTCCTATCTGTACTACTTGTGGGAAGAGTCATCCCGGACCGTGTCGTAGGGCTTCTGGCGCATGTTTCCGATGTGGGTCTTCTGAACATCGGGTGAAAGATTGCCCTAAGTATAATCCGACCCCAGCTGTGCAGTATCTTCCTCCTCCTCCTCCGAATACAGGCCGTGTGTTTTCGACTACTCGGGATCAGGCATCTAAATCATCAGGTACCATTACTGGCATTCTGCATATTGGTGATCATACTGTATTCATATTATTTTATACCGGCGCAACACACTCTTTTATATCTGTAAAACTAGCTCAGAAACTTAAAACAACTCCAACACCATTAATAAACCAACTATCTATTTCCACCCCAATGAAACACAGTGTCCTCCTCGATCATGTATATGTTAACTGTCCTCTCCGCTTTGATGACCGGATTCATCCGGCTAACTTACTTCCTCTGGATATGATTGATTTCGATGTCATCCTGGGCATGGATTGGTTGGCTTCCCATAGAGCTACCATTGACTGTCATGCTAGGAATGTGATTTTTGGAGATCTGAACCATCCTGAATTCGTTTATCATGGTTTTCGCCCTCTGAAATCTGTTAAAATCATCTCTGCTATGAAGGCACGGACTCTGATATCTCATGGTTGCCAAGGCTATTTGGCTTCTGTTAAGGATTCATCTGTTGAGACTTCTGATCTTTCTGATGTTCCCATTGTTCGGGATTTTGCCGATGTTTTTCCTGAGAAACTTCCTGGTCTTCCTCCGGCTAGGGAAGTTGAATTTGTTATTGATCTGATTCCCGGTGCCGAACCTATCTCTAAGGCTCCGTACCGGATGGCACCTATCGAACTGAAGGAATTAAAGGAGCAACTGGAAGAGTTGTTGGACTGTGGTTTTATTCGCCCTAGTGTTTCGCCATGGGGTGCTCCGGTGCTGTTCGTGAAGAAGAAGGATGGTAGTATGCGGTTGTGCATTGATTATCGTGAGTTAAATCGTATTACCATCCGAAACCGTTATCCGCTTCCTCGCATTGATGACTTGTTTGATCAGCTGCAGGGAGCTAAAGTATTCTCCAAAATTGACTTGCGATCTGGTTATCACCAATTGCGGGTTAAAGAGCAGGATGTATCTAAGACTGCTTTCCGTACCCGTTATGGGCACTATGAGTTTCTGGTTATGCCTTTTGGCTTAACAAATGCTCCTGCTGTGTTTATGGATTTAATGAATCGGGTCTTTCATGAATTTCTGGATAAGTTCGTCATCGTTTTCATTGATGATATTCTGGTGTATTCTAAATCGTCTGAGGAGTACGAGCAGCATTTGCGTATTGTTCTGGGTATTCTGAGGCAGCAGAAATTATTCGCGAAGTTTTCTAAATGTGAATTCTAGCTGAACCAAGTAGCTTTCCTGGGTCACGTTGTGTCTGCAGATGGTATCACCATGGATCCATCTAAGGTTGAGGCTATCACCAAGTGGCCGAGACCTACCACTGTGACTGAAGTCAGGAGTTTTCTGGGATTAGCTGGCTACTACCGGCGTTTTGTTGAAGGATTTTCTAAGTTAGCTTTGCCTTTGACTCAGTTGATGCGGAAGGGTGAAAAGTTTGTATGGACTGATGAGCGTGAGCAGAGTTTTGAGGAGTTGAAACGGCGATTGGTGTCTGCACCTATTTTGACTTTACCATCGGGATCTGGTGGTTTCCAAATCTATAGTGATGCTTCTAAGAAGGGTTTGGGCTGTGTGCTTATGCAACACGGCAAGGTGATTGCCTATGCTTCGAGGCAATTGAAACCCTATGAAGAAAATTATCCGACTCATGATATGGAGTTAGCGGCTGTTGTTTTTGCATTGAAAATCTGGAGACATTACTTTTATGGTGAATCGTGTGATATCTTCACCGATCACAAGAGTCTCAAATACATCTTTACTCAGAAGGAGCTTAATATGAGACAGAGGAGATGGTTAGAACTTCTGAAGGATTATGACACGAACATCCAGTATCATCCAGGTAAGGCTAATGTTGTTGCTGATGCACTTAGTCGGAAATCTGGAATGATTGCTAGTTTGGAAATTGATCTGCATGTTCTCAAGGATTTGGAGCGTCTGGATGTTGAGTTGTGTGTTCGTCGTGATGTTGGTTACTGGGCTAGCTTAAAGATTGAGTCAAATCTGATGTTGCGTATTAAAGAGGCTCAGAAAGATGATGGTGAACTCTGGGCTATTGTTCAAAATATTGAAGAGGGTAAGCAAACTGAATTCAGAGTTGATGATGATGGAGTTGTCTGGCATGAGGATCGGTTATGTGTGCCTAATGATTCTGATCTGCGTGAGGCTGTGTTGACTGAGGCTCACAGTTCTCCTTTCTCTATTCATCCTGGTTCTACCAAGATGTATCGGGACCTTAAGCAGCAATTCTGGTGGAACGGTATGAAGCAAGATGTGGCGTTATTTGTTGCTAGATGCATGACTTGTCAGCAAGTTAAGATTGAACATCAACGGGCTAGTGGTTTGTTACAGCCTTTGGAGATTCCGGCATGGAAGTGGGATGAGATTTCCATGGACTTTGTTTCTGGTCTGCCTGTTACTCGTAAAAGACATGATGCGATTTGGGTGGTCGTTGATCGGCTAACTAAATCTGCTCATTTCTTACCTATCCGTATGACCTATAGTGTCAGTCAGTTGGCGGAGATTTTTCAGCAGGAAATCGTTAGATTGCATGGTATGCCTTCGTCTATTGTTTCTGATCGTGATCCTCGTTTCACTTCGCGTTTCTGGAAAGGACTTCATAAAGTTTGGGGCGCTCGTCTTAAGTTCAGTACTGCATTTCATCCCCAAACTGATGGTCAGTCTGAGAGGACCATTCAGACTTTGGAAGATATGTTACGGGCTTGTGCTTTGGAATGGACCGGAAGTTGGGATGAGTATTTGTGTTTAGTGGAGTTTGCTTATAATAACAGTTGGCATGCGAGTATCCGTATGGCTCCCTTCGAGATGTTGTATGGTAGGAAATGTAGGGCTCCTGTTTGTTGGGATGAAGTAGGTGAACGTCTGATTGAGGGTCCTGAAATGGTCGAGATCACTAATGAAAAGGTAGCTGTGGCTAGGGAGAAATTGAAGGAGGCACGTGCTCGTCAGAAGAGTTATGCTGATAAGCACCGTCGGGATCTGCAATTCAATGTAGGTGATCGGATATTTCTGAAAGTATCTCCTTTCCGTGGTGTTAAGCGTTTTGGAATCAAGGGCAAGTTGAGTCCTCGATTTATTGGACCGTTTGAAATTCTGGATCGTATTGGGGAGGTCTCTTATCGTCTGGCTTTACCTCCTCAGCTATCTCATGTGCATAACGTTTTTCATGTATCTCTTCTAAGGGGATACAACTATCATCCGTTGCATGTAGTATCTTATCCGCTTGATCAGATCCAACCTGATATGTCTTTGTCTGAAGAGCCGGAAGCGGTTCTGGATCGTCAGGAACGAGTCATGAGGAATAAAGTTATTCCGTTCGTAAAGATTCTTTGGAAGAACCACCCGGAGCGTGAGGCTACCTGGGAAACCGAGGAATCGATACGAGCTAGTTATCCGCACTTCTCGTTTTAATCTGGTATGTCTGGTTTTGTTTTCTGCTCTCTCTTTTCCTTCTGCTTTCTGCAAATTTCGAGGACGAAATTTTTTTTGTTAGTGGGGAAGAAGTTGTAATACTTGAAATTCAGATAACCTGTAAAATGACCAAATTACCCCTGATAACATAAAACCTAATTAAACAACTTATAAAATTCCGAAATAATTCCAAAACTTCTGAAATCGAACTATATCTGAAACAAACAAATTTCTGAGACAATGTTACATCATTTTAAATGTTCAAAAAAATTTCATACACATATATATGTATTTAAAAATTTCGAAAATATACAATTAAATAAATATAATGTTTAAACCTTTAAATCTAAATAATATGTAAAATAAATTAGGAAAAGGTCTAATAAAATCTATACAAATAATTTGATGATTCTAATTCCGAATTTCCTGATCCTAAGCCCTCCCCAAAGTCGGTTTTATAAGATAAAATCAAATCTTTTATTTTCTAGCCAAAAACCTAATCGCATAAACCTACAAAAAACCCTAGCGATCAAAATAATTCGACCAAGGCTATCACACAAATTCTGGACGTGTACAAGGATTTTTCTGGGGTTCTTGGAGGTGCAAGGAAGCTAGGAAAATTAAGGGTTGTTGCGTGTTTTCTTTGGTTCGTTCTTGTTCCATTTTTCTTGTCGAATTGTTCAAACGCAAGGTAATAATTCATACGACTAAATCACACATTTTAAAATTAATATGAAAAAATTTTCCTGTGATCTTTACATGTTATATAACTCATATAAATTATATGAATCGAATCATGCATGCTAATCTATGCGTATGAAAATATAATGATCAAAGAACACGTAAATCTCAAAAATATGTAATCCGAATTTCTGGACATGATAGCTATTTTATTTAGACCTCATATGATGTAATAGACCTGGGAAAAATGATAGATCGAATTATAGTAGCCTAAATCATGTCGTGGTAATTTTGATGTCTAAAACGTACGTAAAAATGCAATATATGTTAAACGATTTTTCTGGGCATGTTCTTTATTTTTCGTGGGTTCTTTATAAGTCCTATGATCTGGGAAAAATATTAGTTTGATTTTTAGAAGCCTAGATTTAACGTGGTGAATTATTGTTAAAACCGGATTTTGTGAAAACAAAGAAATAAAATAAAATGGAAATCGGGGTTACTAGGGTTAGGGTTCTTGGATGAATTTCTGATCATTAAATGTGTTTTAAGGATGAATTAATGATGGTTCAATGATTGGTGAATAGTAGGGTTTGTAATTGTTTGTAAAAAGTGTTATCCGATTTGAAATAAAAAGTATAAGGACCTGTTTTGCCAAATTTGAAACTTCTGGGATATTTTTTTAAGATCATATACATCTGTAAGAATGTGGGAAAAATATAACTTTGGGGTCCTAAGTGTAAATATTGCAATATAATGAATTAATGGCATATTAGGGTTTCGATTTGAAATAAATTAAAAGTGAGGGACCAAAAGTGTAAATCTGAAATCTTGAAGTTGTTTTGAGTTAATACTGATATAAAAAGGTTGTTGTGTAATTTTGAGGATTTATGGGCTAATTATGTAATTGTTATGAATTATGACTTAATATATATGTTTTGTAAACTTAAAGGACTAAATATGTAAATTCTGAATTCTGAGGGGTCAAATATGTAATGTACTAAATTCTGATGGGATATTCTGTAATTATGAAATATAATATGCTTGGTTGGTAATTATGGATATTGTAGGGTTTAATTTGTAAAATATGTAATTATAAGGTTGGTTTTGTAAATTATGTAACTAAAGGGGTGTAATCTGTAAATTGTGAAACTTAAGGGAATAAAATGTAATTCTGAATAAAGTGAGCATATAATTCTGTAACTTAAAGTATTTTCACTAATGACCTTGGAAATTAATGAAGTTACATTTAAAACCCTAAACATTGGATAATTGTCATTTAAAACCCTAAACTTCTGTAACGTGATAAAATATACTGTTGTTCCATAATAATCTCTGAATAAGGGTTCAACCTAATCTGAAATGATAATATCTGTTAATTCTGGAAACCTGCTAATTATGGGAACTTACTAAATCTGGAAAGTTACTAAAAATAGAAAGTACATAAAATGAAGAGATAAACTAAAAGGAATAATCTGAATAAGAAACTTTAGTAATTCTGTCTTCCTCTTCCTTAGGTGTGAAGAAGGAGAAGTCTTGATCATTTCTGTGTTTGTTTGATTTTCTGCTGTGCTAATAAGGTACAGATATTCTGCCCTATTTCAGTAAGGGTGTTTCTTTCCCTTTTCTCTTAGTATTTCATTTTCCTTATTAGGTTTCCCTATACCATTGCTATGTTCCCCTCTGTTTGTGAATCTCTGTTGCGATCTGTTATCTTGAATCTTTGTTTGAACCTTCTGCTATGATTTTCTATTCTGAACCTTTGTTTAAACTCTGATTTGAACCTTTGATATTCTGGACTTTAACATGAACCTTTTTGCCATGTACCCTTAAGACATGACTTTCTGATTTTGATAGTTCATTTGACCTCTGACCTCTGACCTACAGTTTGATATCCGAGCCAATCACTAGGCATGAGGGTTTCATGTCCATGTCATTGATGCACCTTTGACATGACTCTAGGGCAGGAGAGTGATGACCTGTTCCGTCCCTGATTTATTTTATCTGGTGTGTTAAGGAGTTTCTGGCCACTGGGGGCGCATGGATGCATCCTAGTTCTGATTCTGTTATCTGTTATCTGATATCTGTTTATGTTTATGTTATATGTTATTATTATATCTGGTGACTGATGGTGTGTGCGATACACGTCACTCACATTATCTGGGAGTTGGCCACTCTACACAGGTTTGTTGCATTATATGATATTATCTGTTATCTGGGCTCGTGATGGATTTCTGTTTTCCTTAAACCTGATTTGTTTCATTATCTCTTTTTCATTCTTTTCTTGTTCCTTATTTCTTTTCCTATTCTTTCACTTTGATTCTGTATCTGTATGATCTGTATTCCTGATTTATTCTGTACTGCTATCTGTCATCATTTCTGTTATCTATATATCTGTTCACTGAGCTCTCGTAGCTCAGCCGCATTTCTTTTCCTGCGACAGGTACTTAAGCTAGGAAGCTGGGTTTTAGCTTTGGGATGAGAGCAATCTGATTTGGAGTTTTGACCTTAGTGATTTTAGCTTTACCATCTGGATTTCTATTTATTTTGATATGCCATTGTTTAGGCATTTGAATATTGGATTTTGTACTTCAGTTATTTTTGTCTTGCATTTGATATAAGTCATGTTGACTTATTTTGCATTTAATGTTAAGACTTCCGCTGTTTTATTATTGAATGTTATGTTTGTTCTGATATGAAGCCATATATTTGTGACATCTTTGCCCTTGTCGGGTTGGGGTGTTACATCCACCAGCCGGGATAACATGCCAAAAACTTAACAAGATAAAAACGTAAGTTAAACAAGTTATAATTTATCTGTTACTGATGTAAATTCACATATGTAAACTGTATATTACCTTTGATCATTTTTAAGGAGTTCCAACCTTTTCTGAATATTCGAACAAATTCCGTTTTTTCCATTTTTCCATGTTCTTCCTCATCACATTCATTCTCTCCATAACTATAACCCTCATGGCTTCCAACATACTAATTAATGGTTTATCTCTTACTTGTACAAGCACAGAGTTAAAACACTCACTAAAACCATTCTCTACAGCCTCACAGTTGGATCCTATGTGAAAATAGGCTCTTGACCATGTTTTTGGATCCTTATCTAATAGTTTAAAATAGTTTTTAATTTATAATAATTAATTAAATAGTATTAAATATAATTTTCTTTTTCCAATAATTTTCTTTTATCATTTGGATTCTAAAAATATAATTTTCACATCCGTGGGATTTATATTGGTCAGAATTCACGTTTTATTTTGTACGTTTACGTAATTTTTATTTAAACGTACGTTTTTAAGTTTTAAACGTTTCTAAGTCATTTTCTTTTACGTAATCGTTCTTATAGCTTGTTTAAGTTATTTTCTTTTATAATTCCTTAGTTTAATCACTCACACCCCTTTTTCCTATTCAATTTCACCCGATCACAAATTCGTTCTATTACAGTTTACACACCTCGTTGGGACTTAACGACCCGGGGAATCACTAAACTCCTTTGGTAAATTGTATTGTGCCCTAGATTGTTTGACTCTTATTGACCATTTACTTGGTCAATATTAGCAGACTGTTTAGCACGTATCAAATTTTGGCGCCGCTGCCGGGGAGGTGTGCTGCGTAGAACGCATTTGCAGTATCAGTGTTGTTGAATATACATCCATTGTATATTTACCATCTTTGTCCATATTCTCTTATATATATAAAACCAAATCAATCGTGAAGTTAATTCGTTTGACGGATCGATTACCAAAAATATTTTTCTTCTTAATCTATTTTTATCAAAAATACCAAAAATATTCATCTTTACCCTCCTACCTTTTTAATTCTTTATCCCTTTACCCTCTATCCGTTTGATTCTAAACTTCTCATACCTCTCTAATGGAATCGTTCAATCAACTTCATTGTTATGATTGTGGAGATCCATTAGATGGTTCACTTTGTAGGTGTTGTTGCAAGAAATGTGAATTTTTTCTTGAATCTTGTATGTGTGATGCTTCGAGAGCTGAACCTTCATCCACCTCTGATCCTGATAATTCCTTTGGATCTAGGTCCTTGAAGGACAAAAGGGATCAACATGTTGAAGAAATTAGGCACATGTTAGAAACCTTCATACATCAAGTTTCAAATTTACACAATACCACTATAACCACTCATGATGATGTTGTTTACAATGAACCCTCGACTTCCACTCCCTCTCCGGTGAGGGAAGTGGAATGTGAAATGTATCCCATCATTCATCACTCTCCTCCTGAAAAATCTTGGGGAGAATGGCAAGCCGAAAAGCGAACAACTCGCTACAAAGAATCTCTTGTAGAATTGTTGGTGGCTGAAAGGCATTCCAAATTTCTCAAGGCTCCCATTATTGATGATGATGATGATGATTCCATTCAAATGATGGAAATTGTAGAATTTCTCCAAATGAAGAAATATCCAGAGGGTTCATCAGTTGAAAACCCATCATGTAACATCCCGCCTACTCAGACCACAATATTGTCCGCTTTGCCCGCAGGCTCACGGCTTTGTTTTTGTGGCCTCATTTGAAGACTTCCCGGCAGGTCACCCAAGCCAGTACTACTCTCACATGAGCACGCTTAACTGCCAGTTCCTAAGAACCCCACTCGCAGTAGACCACAAAACGCGTTGTGTCATTGTAAGGCGAATGTTATCTTATGAACCTAGCATCTCTCCAGACCACAGCCGATGTGGGATTTGCCTAGGGTGTTACAATCACCCCCCCTTAGGGACTCATCGTCCTCGATGAGGTTTGCCCCACCATCCCGAACGGCTCAGGAGTGGCTTTGATACCACTTGTAACATCCCGCCTACTCAGACCACAATATTGTCCGCTTTGCCCGCAGGCTCACGGCTTTGTTTTTGTGGCCTCATTTGAAGACTTCCCGGCAGGTCACCCAAGCCAGTACTACTCTCACATGAGCACGCTTAACTGCCAGTTCCTAAGAACCCCACTCGCAGTAGACCACAAAACGCGTTGTGTCATTGTAAGGCGAATGTTATCTTATGAACCTAGCATCTCTCCAGACCACAGCCGATGTGGGATTTGCCTAGGGTGTTGAAAACACATCAGTCCAAAACTCGCAGGGAGAAAAGTCTAAAGAAGAACTGCTAGCAAAGGAACAAATGGAACTTGTAGAATCCATGACTGCTAGTACTTCTCAACTCCCTCAGTCTACTGTTATCACACCCGAGGTTCCCACTAACTCTCTTATTATGGGGGACGAGCATCTTGATACAATTCCTGCAAAGGAATCGGACGTATTCATAAAGTCTAGTGTTGAGAACCTTGTCCCAATCCCAAGTGAGTCACAGGGAATTCTTGATCATTTGTGTGATATCTCTCCTCCTCCTGAATTTTCAAAAGATCAATTTGAGACTTTCTCCGATTCTAACGATGAATATATATCTTATGGAGAAGTTGAGTATGTTGAGGCATCACTGCCCCATTCTGATGTTGACCCTCTTTTTGAGGAGTTCACTGATGAACTTACTCACATTGATCCACTTCCATCAGGAAGTGATGATGATCTTTTTGACTTCGAAGCCGATTTGGTAGAAATTGAAAATCTTTTAAATTCTAAACCCAACATCAAGCTTAGTGATTCACATACTGATGACAATTCTTTATCTTGTGAAGACATCAGTTATGTGGAGGAATTACCTTCTGAGCCAGTCAGCTTAGAAGAAGAGAATGATGAAGCAATTGACACTGAAATCAAAGATGAAGCTCTTCGAGCAACATTATTTAATGTCAGTCTTCTCATTTCTAAAATCGAGGCTTTCAATGAAAAATCCATTTCATCTCCTATCCCCATTAAGGATAGTGACCTTTTTTCCGATGATTCTATTCCGGAAATGGAAGCCTTCTGTTTTGATCAGAAGGGAGAGAAAATTAGTGGCAATACCACTTCTCATTCTCATAATTCTCTCCCCGATTATGAATCATTTACATTTGAGGAGTTCGAAGGTGAACTCACTCACATCAAATCCGAATATGATTCATTTACCTTCAAGGAGTTCTCTGAAGAACTCACTCATATCATATCTCCGCCGGAGTATGATAACTTTTACTTTGATCTTGACAAAGAAAATCTTTATGTCCCGGAGGGAGATGTTCTCAATACTGAGAATTTGATTGATATCAAAATCCCATCCATCCCACCCAGAATATGTCTTGATCAAATGAGCTTAAATGGTGAGATTCATGATCCTGAAATCATGAATTCTCCTTCTGATGATGATGAGTTAGTCATGATTTTTATCATGACTTTCTTTCTTTTCTTCACCTACACGGTGACTAATCCTGTTCTTCACTCATTCGGGAGTGAGGATACTATCTTTGACCCCGGCATTTTCATCTATCATTCTTTTAAGCTGGGTATATCTCATCGGTGTGGACCTTTCACGTACTTCAATGTTTGTCCAAACATCTTGAATAAAAGTCCGATGTAGATTGTTTCTTCCACATGTTGCTTCCCCATGAACCAATGAATTCGGGGTCGAGTCAAGCTAGTGACTCGGTGAACAAAAATATTAGTACACCATATAGGTTTTCACCCATATTTCTGTCTTCTTTCTCTGTTCTACCACCTAAGTGTGGGGGAGTTGCCCCTGCTGTTGTATATATATATATATATATAAAATCTACATATAATATATAACAATATGCGTATGATGTCATCAAATGCCATAATGCCCAGTAAGCGCCCTTAAATGCCCAGTAATCAGGCATTAATGCCCAGTAAGCAGCCATTAATGCCCAGTAAGCAGGCATTAATGCCCAGTCATCATGCCATGTGGCAACATTTCTCCATATTTTTTTATTTTATTTTTTTTAATTAAAAGTCGTATTTAATATTAAAATTCGGAATTTTTTTTAAAAATTTTGCCACTTACAAGGATCGAACCTGGGTTGTTGGTAACATTAACAAGCATCATAACCACTAGACCAACACATTTTTTTGATTACATCTTGCAAACCCAAATCTATAAACAACAGATAAATTAAGAGAATCCCTGCAAGTTAGGTAACCCTAATTAACTATATCAAATATTATCAAAAATATCCGCTCCATTCATTATTCATTATACTGAATATTTTTTCTTAAAACCCTAATATCACTCATTCATCTTATTATCACACACAACAACATATTCTTTTTTCTTCTCTGATTTCATGTGCAGGTAGCAATTACAATTACAAAAGTACAGTTACAAAATGTATGTAAAACATACTCACCACGACTAAATAAAACCCTAGAATATAAATCCCATATGTATCTTCCCTCATTACGGTTTGTTACAAACTAAAAAAAAGGCACGCCTCTCTCAAAACCCTAATGATGAAACTTTGTTACTCTATATGCATATGTTGGTTGACACCTTCATTGTTGATCTCCCTGTGGGTTTGGCAACGGTAAATAGTCTAGCCATTATTAGAATACTTTTAAATTAAGTTGATATAAGAGATATGGAGTTCATGAATCATAAAGTTAGTTACTATCATGTAGGAGTTTTTGTGGATGAAAGTGTTACTGGATAAATTACCAGGGAATTGGAGATGCAATGGGATGAAAACTCTAATATTGTTCTTGACACCATGACGAAAGTTGGTGTGGCTTAAAGCGAAATATGCTGTCTATCAAGATGGTGAAAGTGCATACGTGATATTACACGACGAGGTATACACAGATTTTTATTATTGGTTTACTACTTGAATGTGATGATTTTTGGTTTGACAATATATTTAGTTTATTATGGATAATTTTTAACATTGTATATATGAGATAGAAGTTACAAAGGGTTACCATGAAGAAAGAATTTGGATTAAGCAGATCACCATGCAAAGCAAAACCTGTTATAATATTGAGTAAATCAAATGTATCATTCAATCTCACTTAGCTGCTAATACTTCAGACGTTAAAATGAAGAATGATAAGAAAGTTAAACTGATGCATTCAGATTTTGAAAGGGATAGAGATGACAAATGTATACAAAAAGCTCACCACCACCTTCGAGTAATTATGAGCTGCACGAAAGTACAAATTAAAAACAAAAACAGCTGTAACAGGTTACGTCTCATAGTTGCAGATAACAAATATCCACCCAAGGTACCACTGTAGTATACTCATGCCCTTCTGATTATATCGCAGGTATTTTATTTATTTATTCATTTTTTATTGTTTTGTGTTTTACTTCGTTTGTATGTGGTTTGTAAGCAAACCTTGCCTGTGGTTGAACACTTGAACATGTTTCTTTGTGTTTTGCTCTTATATTGCAGCTGAAATTGATGTTTCAACCAGTAGTCGTTTGACCATTCCTTTGCCCAACGGTTTGTTCTTATACGTTTATCAATCAGTTACTAATAGTTTTAGTTTTCATAACCTGTTACATGTGTCTTTTTACTGTTCTCTGATCTGTTTTGGGACGATTACGCTGATAAAAATTTTGTGTCATGTTTTTGCAGCCACTCTCAGTGTTTATGATTCTTATTGCCTTGTCACGTACCCGGAGGCGAATTCGGGTACAAGTAGTTGTCTATGTAAGCTGATCACTAGCCTGTCGCAGGTATACATAGTGCTAATGTTTTCTGATACTAATGTATTCCTGGGTGCTATTCTGATAGGTGAAACTGCTGTACGCGCTAATAATCCTTCCAGCACTATGACACACCTTAGCCACTGTACGTATGTTTATCAGTGTGTGTTTTTATAACTTTCAGATGCATAGTTCTGTTTACCATTCCAGTTTACTCGGTGGCTGGGTCATAATAGGTGTCCATGGTATTACTACAGCCAATATGTTCGTCCTATTGTCATTGATACAAACGCAGATGCATCTACAAGAAATCATCAAGGTGCTTTTAGTGCTTTATTTTTATCTGCTTTTGTATACTTTTATGTCTTCGTACTTTGCATTCAGCCAGCCGCCTACATTACTGACGCACGGGTATCATTACCTGTTTGAAAAGCAGGTGTAGGACCAGTCGCAAAAAAGGTCACGGTGTCGTTTCAAGTTCAGAAGAACTGAATAGTCAATCGATCATTTTAAGGGCTTTGGTCACCTCTGTTTTTGTGTGTGCTTATACTGCCTTTTCAAATTTCGATACATGACTCTGGCTTTGCTATTACTATGTATTTGTATTCATTTACATTTGACTTTTATAACCAAGCCAGCCTTGTGAAATGTCCATTTATTTTGCAGGTTCTTCGTCACCTTGGTCGTTTAAGTGAGAGCCGAATTGG
This sequence comes from Artemisia tridentata subsp. tridentata, assembly GCA_021014915.2. Taxonomy (NCBI): domain Eukaryota; kingdom Viridiplantae; phylum Streptophyta; class Magnoliopsida; order Asterales; family Asteraceae; genus Artemisia; species Artemisia tridentata. The sequence goes on along the minus strand of CP139503.1, from coordinate 26,891,625 downwards.
CCATCATTGGGTCTTTGTTCTATTAAGGCCTCACTGAAGATGTGCTGATTTCGCAACCTCTTGTGTGTTTGTCAACTTCTGCTTTGTATGGTATACACCTTTAAAATGCTATGAGATTCGTTAACCTGTGCTGTTACATATCTTATGAACTGATATAAATCCTCAAACTTATCTTTCTTTACCCAAACAGGTATTATTGATTAGACGATTCAACCTTTTTCTATCTGACTCGAAGGTTTGCTTGATATTCATATTTCTGAATAAATACAACCACTAAATGCTCTAGAGTTATCGCTGTAGATAACTTCTTGCAAATACTTGACTTTATTACTGCATCTTATGTACATTGAGACAGTCTTATTTAATACCTTCAACACATATATTTTACATATATCAGTGTTTTTATTTATTTATTTGGGATTTTTTTTACTGTTAGCTATTAGGATAATTCGATAATGTAAACCTTCATAGCAGGTTACTTTTGCAGCAGCCGTAATGTACCAGGACCAGCATCAGTGAAAGTGAAAGGAAATGCAACAATGAAGACAAAAGTAAAGGTGCTATTTGTCTTGATCTTTCAGTTGGAAATAGATTTTCGGAGTATCTGGTGTTATTGTACTTGCTGAAAACCAGTTGCTGTTATGTGCATCTGCTCATGAATCGGATAGAGTAGTGCAGCCCAACCTAGACATGCAACTACCGTTTCAATATTTGTTGATCTTAAATTATTACGCTTGATATTATAGCAGACGTCGAGGTACGTATTCAATTATATTAAGTTCAATATGGTGGATTTTTATTAATAACTTTATTTTAGTGACCGAGTGAAAGTGTTCTATGAAATGTATGTAAAGTTAGTAACAAATACTTTCTATTATCCGTCGTTGAAAGTGTTCAAGCAGTACATGTGATTGTTTAGTAGAAGCTACTATAAATATTAGTAGAATGTGAATTTTACTATGCCATTTGATCCTTTGACCAATAAGCTTCAGTTCTACATAATAAGATATGCCATGTGGTGGTTGATGCTCGGGATATCATCGAGAAGGCTCACTTTGAAGATTTGGATTACGTCAATAATGCAGTCTCACTTTTTACTGACTTCGTTGTTGTCTTTGTTCGCATGCTTATTATCATTGTAAGTCGTACTTCCACATGCTGTGAGAAGTTTACGTTTGAAGATATGCTGAGTTTCCAGAGGGGAATTAGAACTTCTTGGCCACACAACAGTCGCATATAGTAAAAAAGAGGAAACTCGAAAAGGTATATATTTATTACTATTTATTTTCTTATATTTTTTTTACTCAGTCTATTGCAAAAATTATGAAACTACTTTCATATGTTTTACATTAGTGACACGCTTTTGTATAGAGAAGAATTTAAGTCATTATTTACAACTTGAACTTCGAGATTAATTCATAAGATGTCAAAGTGAAACCATAACTAATGATTTTTCCTGAATGAAATTATGTTTGTGAATGAAATTGATATTGTTTCGATTATGGATATTGGTATCTTAAGCATTTAGTAACTGAAAACCTATTTTGACTCTGTGTTCGGGGCTGCTGTGAAACAACAGCAGTAAAGGTGTGAATTGGGTCATTTTTAATGGGTGTTTGGATGGTTTTTTAGTGGGAGTCCAGGTATTTTTAACGGCCTTTAAATAAGTGATAATATTTTTTATAGAGATGAAATTGATTATTATGGTTGCAGCTCAATGTGGCCAGACTAATAAGGTCTCGATTTGTTGTCATTGCTAAGTACATGGATGTTTAGAACATCGATATATAATGAATAAAACTGACATGGAGAACATGGAGGATCGGAAGCCATCCGCGGTGGGAAAACCAAAAGCCGTTAGCCGGAAGGAGAAACGAAAGGCATTAAAGAAAGACAAAAGGAAGCAAATAAGAAAGGAGTTAGCTGAGAAAGCACGAGACGAGAAATTAGCTCAAGATTCTTCCGAGTCATACTATCACTTCAATTCAATTGATCGAATAACGATGCCTTCACGAAGAAGAACGATTCTTAAAGTCATCGTCCTTGGTGACAGCGGGTCAGTTTCTTTTTATCAGGGTTTTTTAAAATTTTACTTTATTAATTACTGTTACTGGAACTTGATCTCGATGAGTTTGATTAGGTTGTATTTCAAGTTATTAGATTTGATTTGATCTAGGTTTAAGGTTTATTTAATTCATTTGAAACAATTTGATAAATTTAGTAATTTAAACTGAGATACTGATCAGGTAGGAATTTAAACCTGCTGATTGCGAACCTCTAGAAGTGGCAAAACTGACTATTGATTTCTTTATAGGTTCATGGAGCTTTTTCCGTCATATGGCATGCATTATGCATAATTTTGGTGTCTTTGAGCAAAACAAGTCTAAATTATATGTGGTTGCATCAGATCTATCTTTCAGCTGGCATATGGGGTCTATCTTGCATGTCATTTGCTAAAATTAAATTGTATGACAATTCTTGGTAACTGAATTACTATTGCTCATTTTTTAGAATTATAAGTTTATTTAGGTAAACATAAGTACCAAACAGTCAAATTGCATACCAAGAAACAAATAACCAAATTACATAAATTAGTTTGTTACCATATTTTTATGTTATATCTAAACTAAGCTTTATTTGTCTACTTATATCAGGATCCGGCAGTGTTTCAAATACCTTTCACTCAAGCCATATTTCCATCAATGATGCGATACTTGAAATTGATGACTTTAGGACAAAGTATGACTATGCAACACTTAATCGTATACATTTATTCTTACCCACTATATGAACATTTACTCTCACGTAATATCTTCATTTATACATGATATACAATATCTTTTACTAACTTGCTCAGGCTTCTTGAACGAGTTGGTGATGACACTTCCTCACTTCAAGTTTCAAACCTCACATCTGAATCATCATCTGAGGAATGTTTCTTTTCTGGAACTAAATATGTTAACCTGGACCAACTTATGGACCATTACTGAATTGTTATTTTTTTAACTACCGTATTAGTATAACTATATGGAAAAAAATGATGTTTAAAGTTTTCTAAATTTTATTCTGTTCATCTTTGTAGCTATGTTATTGTGTTGCTTTGGCAGCAATAACATCAATTGAATATGAAGAAGGGTGAACCGCGGGGTATAGATGGAGGTCGAGGAGAGAGGTGGTGAATTGGCTTACTTCTATGTTGTCGAAACAGCATAGGCAAGGTGAACATTTAAGTAAGTTTTCTTGAATTCTTTGAAGTGTTTGTATATGTTATTATGCTATTGTGTATTCATGTTTGAAACTGTATAATTCTGTTCCCATGTTATTGTGACTGAACAATCAGAATGAAATAGTCAGTTGAGTAAAGTTATGGGTGAATGAATCGTTTTTTCAATGATTGGTTTTCTGATCGTCGCAATCTACCTGCCATTCCAAATTTAATTGTTCTGACTTCAATGATTGAAATATACAAATGATTGGTTATTGCACCTTCAAGTTGCAATTTTCACTTTAGACGCACATCGAAATGTTTGTTTTGAATACTAAAAGTGGATGTAAAGAATGATACGGAGTATTACCGTGGTTGTAGTTTAATACTTTAATTTATAAATGTTATCATGTAGTACAGATTATTATAGCTAAAAGCAAGTTTCAGGCTAGCATTGCAGCGTAAAATACTGAAAATATTAAATTTCCGTTCTTTTTGTGGTAGTATCTAACTGAATGATCTCCATTTTCTATGCGAGGTCTCTTGTGGGAGATAAAATTTGATGTACTACCGTCAAAACCTTATAATGTATTTATTGTTTTTACGGTGTATAATTTTTTTATGATATGCATGTCTTCTATTTACGTCGTTTCATATCCTAAGCTTTGTAAGAAATTGATTATGGCTGATGTGCATCTGCTCATGAATCGGATAGAGTAGTGCAGCCCAACCTAGACATGCAACTACCGTTTCAATATTTGTTGATCTTAAATTATTACGCTTGATATTATAGCAGACGTCGAGGTACGTATTCAATTATATTAAGTTCAATATGGTGGATTTTTATTAATAACTTTATTTTAGTGACCGAGTGAAAGTGTTCTATGAAATGTATGTAAAGTTAGTAACAAATACTTTCTATTATCCGTCGTTGAAAGTGTTCAAGCAGTACATGTGATTGTTTAGTAAAAGCTACTATAAATATTAGTAGAATGTGAATTTTACTATGCCATTAGATCCTTTGACCAATAAGCTTCAGTTCTACATAATAAGATATGCCATGTGGTGGTTGACGCTCGGGATATCATCGAGAAGGCTCACTTTGAAGATTTGGATTACGTCAATAATGCAGTCTCACTTTTTACTGACTTCGTTGTTGTCTTTGTTCGCATGCTTATTATCATTGTAAGTCGTACTTCCACATGCTGTGAGAAGTTTACGTTTGAAGATATGCTGTGTTTCCAGAGGGGAATTAGAACTTCTTGGCCACACAACAGTCGCATATAGTAAAAAAGAGGAAACTCGAAAAGGTATATATTTATTACTATTTATTTTCTTATATTTTTTTTACTCAGTCTATTGCAAAAATTATGAAACTACTTTCATATGTTTTACATTAGTGACACGCTTTTGTATAGAGAAGAATTTAAGTCATTATTTACAACTTGAACTTCGAGATTAATTCATAAGATGTCAAAGTGAAACCATAACTAATGATTTTTCCTGAATGAAATTATGTTTGTGAATGAAATTGATATTGTTTCGATTATGGATATTGGTATCTTAAGCATTTAGTAACTGAAAACCTATTTTGACTCTGTGTTCGGGGCTGCTGTGAAACAACAGCAGTAAAGGTGTGAATTGGGTCATTTTTAATGGGTGTTTGGATGGTTTTTTAGTGGGAGTCCAGGTATTTTTAACGGCCTTTAAATAAGTGATAATATTTTTTATAGAGATGAAATTGATTATTATGGTTGCAGCTCAATGTGGCCAGACTAATAAGGTCTCGATTTGTTGTCATTGCTAAGTACATGGATGTTTAGAACATCGATATATAATGAATAAAACTGACATGGAGAACATGGAGGATCGGAAGCCATCCGCGGTGGGAAAACCAAAAGCCGTTAGCCGGAAGGAGAAACGAAAGGCATTAAAGAAAGACAAAAGGAAGCAAATAAGAAAGGAGTTAGCTGAGAAAGCACGAGACGAGAAATTAGCTCAAGATTCTTCCGAGTCATACTATCACTTCAATTCAATTGATCGAATAACGATGCCTTCACGAAGAAGAACGATTCTTAAAGTCATCGTCCTTGGTGACAGCGGGTCAGTTTCTTTTTATCAGGGTTTTTTAAAATTTTACTTTATTAATTACTGTTACTGGAACTTGATCTCGATGAGTTTGATTAGGTTGTATTTCAAGTTATTAGATTTGATTTGATCTAGGTTTAAGGTTTATTTAATTCATTTGAAACAATTTGATAAATTTAGTAATTTAAACTGAGATACTGATCAGGTAGGAATTTAAACCTGCTGATTGCGAACCTCTAGAAGTGGCAAAACTGACTATTGATTTCTTTATAGGTTCATGGAGCTTTTTCCGTCATATGGCATGCATTATGCATAATTTTGGTGTCTTTGAGCAAAACAAGTCTAAATTATATGTGGTTGCATCAGATCTATCTTTCAGCTGGCATATGGGGTCTATCTTGCATGTCATTTGCTAAAATTAAATTGTATGACAATTCTTGGTAACTGAATTACTATTGCTCATTTTTTAGAATTATAAGTTTATTTAGGTAAACATAAGTACCAAACAGTCAAATTGCATACCAAGAAACAAATAACCAAATTACATAAATTAGTTTGTTACCATATTTTTATGTTATATCTAAACTAAGCTTTATTTGTCTACTTATATCAGGATCCGGCAGTGTTTCAAATACCTTTCACTCAAGCCATATTTCCATCAATGATGCGATACTTGAAATTGATGACTTTAGGACAAAGTATGACTATGCAACACTTAATCGTATACATTTATTCTTACCCACTATATGAACATTTACTCTCACGTAATATCTTCATTTATACATGATATACAATATCTTTTACTAACTTGCTCAGGCTTCTTGAACGAGTTGGTGATGACACTTCCTCACTTCAAGTTTCAAACCTCACATCTGAATCATCATCTGAGGAATGTTTTTTTTCTGGAACTAAATATGTTAACCTGGACCAACTTATGGACCATCACTGAATTGTTATTTTTTTAACTACCGTATTAGTATAACTATATGGAAAAAAATGATGTTTAAAGTTTTCTAAATTTTATTCTGTTCATCTTTGTAGCTATGTTATTGTGTTGCTTTGGCAGCAATAACATCAATTGATTATGAAGAAGGGTGAACCGCGGGGTATAGATGGAGGTCGAGGAGAGAGGTGGTGAATTGGCTTACTTCTATGTTGTCGAAACAGCATAGGCAAGGTGAACATTTAAGTAAGTTTTCTTGAATTCTTTGAAGTGTTTGTATATGTTATTATGCTATTGTGTATTCATGTTTGAAACTGTATAATTCTGTTCCCATGTTATTGTGACTGAACAATCAGAATGAAATAGTCAGTTGAGTAAAGTTATGGGTGAATGAATCGTTTTTTCAATGATTGGTTTTCTGATCGTCGCAATCTACCTGCCATTCCAAATTTAATTGTTCTGACTTCAATGATTGAAATATACAAATGATTGGTTATTGCACCTTCAAGTTGCAATTTTCAATTTAGACGCACATCGAAATGTTTGTTTTGAATACTAAAAGTGGATGTAAAGAATGATACGGAGTATTACCGTGGTTGTAGTTTAATACTTTAATTTATAAATGTTATCATGTAGTAAGTTCAGATTATTATAGCTAAAAGCAAGTTTCAGGCTAGCATTGCAGCGTAAAATACTGAAAATATTACATTTCCGTTCTTTTTGTGGTAGTATCTAACTGAATGATCTCCATTTTCTATGCGAGGTCTCTTGTGGGAGATAAAATTTGATGTACTACCGTCAAAACCTTATAATGTATTTATAGTTTTTACGGTGTATAATTTTTTTATGATATGCATGTCTTCTATTTACGTCGTTTCATATCCTAAGCTTTGTAAGAAATTGATTATGGTTGTTACAACAATACTTATGAGTTTGTGACGTGTTCTGTTGTCGTTTGTGCTTTATGAGTTTTTCCAAATAAAGGGGCTATCTTGTTATACTTATAGAAATATAATAAGTCTCTAGCATTGCACATGGATGTAGGTAAGCTGTTGAACCACGTCAATGACGTCTTTTTTTTTATATGTTTGGTGCAGTTTTTATTAGTTTGTGCTACAAGCAAATCTATGTAGGGTATATTCAAAAGAAGTTCATTTGCTAGATGTTTACCGACATAAAGTGGGCTTATTAGAAGGCTGATCCAAACACCCTCATGATATATTATATACATGAGCATGTGAGTTGGTTAACCGTTGATATATAGTCCTAATTTAAGAGAACAATTGATGATATTATTCCGGGTGTTAATTTTAGGTATTTTGTTGTATTTACGAATGTTCATGGTACGTTTTAAACCAAAAACCAATTACGAGATCTCAAAAAGTCGATCATGCATCTTGTAACTGACAGTAAGTTTATACATGTGCTATTTTTGTAGAGCGCCACAGGATTGTGACCCGATATGATCTTCTACCAACTATTCTCAGCCCATGTATAGGTGAGTGAGAATAAAATAACGTATGTGCACTGCTGCAACCATATTTTCTCCAAAATCTTTCATTTTTTCAAACTTTGTTACTTTGTTGCATTATAACAACGTTCATGGTAATATGATAGGCTTGCAACCAAAAAAACAGGTACCATAGCTCAAAAGTTACTCACACACCCTTTAATCAGTATTAAGATCAACATCCTGCATAAAGTTGGATTTTGAGCAGGTATGTGATTATTGAAAATTATAGTATGTCTGATATGCACTTTTGTGGATTTTGCAGGCATGATGTGGAGACTTTTATTAAACACAAATTTGTTACTTCAGGTGGACCTGTAAGTTTATATCTTTTAACTTCGACCAAGTTCATTAATATGCTTTTGAATAGAGGTACACATGTACAGATTCACAACAATCATTGTTGGTGATGCAGAAAATACTTCAACTACATCCATACATCCAACTTAGCACCAGGTTTTTAAATCTTCTATACCATTTTCATCAATCCAGCTTACGAAAATGGCAATAGCAGTGATGATGGTGGTGGGGAAGGTGGCCATTTGGATGATTTCTTTATATTCATGGAAGTGGTTTTGCTTGCAGTTGTTGCAGTTGTTACTTTGGTGAGTTTATACTAATCAAGTTAACAATATTTTTACTAATCAATAATAGATTGAATATATTGTTTAATAATCGTATTTGATCAATATTTTTACCTCATCAATATTTTTGCACATTTGCAGCTGCACATTTTACCTCAAATATAAACCAACTTATTACTTTGTACATTACAAATATAAACCACGTTGTCCCAATGTTATTTTAAAACTCATGATATTTATAGTGTCGTTTATGTAATGATATTTACTTTGTAATATATTGCTGCACATTTTCAGCAGCCATAGCCAAACAATATTTTTGCACATTTGCAGCTGCACATTTAATTTGCAGTTGTTGCAGTTGTTACATTATCTTCTTAATACGATCAACTAATCGTGTGAAGACTCATTTTTAATACGATTACATTAATACCAAATTTTTATATTTATAAACCAACTTACATTAATAATACGATTATAACAAATGAAGTCTATATAATAATACGATTGCAGAATCATTTGTTACCCGATTATTTCTTCTTAATGGTTGTAGATAAATGTGTTTGATGAGATTCATATGTAAACAATATTCATCAGAATAACATTGTATATTCAATCGTCTATATGTATAATCATATTTACAAGTTGGTATATACCCAAGCATTAATGCCCAGGGTTAATTTCAACAAAGTACCTTACTGGGCATATCACCATTATAAACGAAGGGGGGTTGAATTAATGCCTGCTTACCCGATTATTTCAGTGCACCTGCATCGAGATAACTGATCCATAGTTATCCTCATTAGCGATTTCATTATTTACATATTATAAAGATCTTAGTTGCAACCATATTGTGTTATTCATCTTCATGATCAATCACTGAATCTTTCTTCATGTTCACATATCCCTTAGGCGGACTTGAACTCTTTCGGTACTTAAATGGGGCTGAAAGGAGGGGTTTTTTGTGCTGAAATTGCGGCTAAAAAGGTGGCTGACAGGGGGGTGTTTAGGTGATTGAATGGGGCTGAAAGAGGTGTTTTTGGTGCTGAAATTGTTGCTAAAGAAGGCGGCTGAAATGGGGGCTGAAAGGAGGGTGTTTACGTGCTTGAATGGGGCTGAAATGGCAATCTTCAGGTTTATGATATTTTTCTTATTGTGTTAGAACAGTTGGGGCATTTGAAAGTATCTTCGATAATATTTATGTGGCATATAACTTGGTACAAACCTAGGTAGCTCACAGTGTCCCAGTTACTCAAATGTGTTGGTACACGAACACAATAACGGTGTGTCACTTGCGTGTGAACCAGTGAGTAACCTACGATCGATGTCGTCTATGCAGGGAGTTTTTGAATCGTTTGCATGTCACGTTGCTCACGCAGGTATGTTATTATTATAATCTTATGTTTCAGAGTTATTTTGGCAAACTTTATTTGTGACAGTTACCAAATGATTTTTAACCTGCTACAGTGGCGTTGCAAAAACCGGCTGTTCTTGAATTTCAGTCGGGGACGGTACGTCCTGTTGCAGTTACTCACGATTACGGTGAATTGAACACACCTGATGCTAACAATTGCAGTTCTTTCTCATACGAAATGGATTTTGGGGAACCTGTTTCTAGGAATGTTGTTGTTGGATTTCCTTCACAAGGTAAATTTTTTGTATATTTTTCCTTCTGTCTAGATGTTCGGCTACCGTTCATTTTTGTGACTTTCTTAAAACTTTGATAAAATGTTGCAGCAACAACCCGTGAACCGATGGCATTGGAGTTTCGGTCACGTAGACTTTACAATGCTTCTCAAGGTTAGTTGGAACCAACGTTACTATTCTTTGCTGGATTTAAAAAAAATGAACACTACTTTTATTGAACCTGTTATTATTTATGTAGGTGATACATTTCATGCACGGGAACCACCTTTTGATGAATATACAGTGCCACCGTCTACAACAGGTATGTAGCGTTAACATTTTTGTTTACTGCACTCTATTGACGATGCTTTATTTATTATATAAAGTTCAATTATACTCAAGAGTATTGTTGGTTATGCTACCGTTTATGCAGGCGATGGTTGAAATGCGTCTACATCGAACGGCTTTGTTTCACGCCAGCCAGCGTCCGCTGCACCACAACGTTCGGGTTGTACGTTCACTGAGATTTTATAATGTGTCTTTGCGGTTAACGTTTTCCATTTTCTATTTTTTTAGTCACTGTTGCCAATAAACACGTTCTTTATTTTCGTATACGTTTTATAAGTCTACAACGTCTGAGAAAGCGTCTTTTGGTTATGGGGAAAAAGTGTGTTATGCACACAGGTACTTTTTTTAGGATTTGTGATAGTTTTCAGATGTGGGTGATGACAGCGTGTTATGCACCCGTAAGCGAATTAGTTTTTTTTGTTCAATATAATATGTTTATGTTTTTATTGTAGAAATGTTGTATGGTAAACAAAATATAAACAACCCTACTTAAATTAGAATAACACAAATAAACTATATTAAACTGTATTTAAGTACCGCTGTTGTTGATGCATACGATTTTTTTATATTTCTAAACAAACATAAATAAAAAACGCTGATAACAAAAACAATATTTATGAAATCCGCATAAAACCCCTCACGTTTACCATTATAGCAAATAAAACACTTAACAAAAACAATAACGCGTAAACTTATACATCCTTTTCAGCAATTTTTATTAAGTAAAACAACGTACTACAGAAAATGATACAGCAACAATTGGTGGTCTCGTGACGCTAGATTTTCAGTCGCAGACTGTTTTCGGTCCGTGCCAAGGTTATTTCTATGAAACGTTATTGTTGTTTTTTGGGTCAAAAAAATAGTTTGTGGTATCACTGAATATGGTGTTTTATATGTACAGCCGTGCCTTAATACACGTGTTTTAGATTTCTCAAGAGGTGCATCGTTGTTCTTTACGGGAGGTAGACAGCGACTTATTATTATTTTTTAAATACGTTGTATGTAAAAAAATTTAAATACGTTGTATGTAAAATGTGTTTGATACATTTTATAAATGTTTTTCATTTAAAGTTGGGGACTGACATTAAGTTAGTTGCATAATTAGCAGTAATATATCGGTTAACCATGTTTTTACATGTCGAAAACCTAAAGAAAAGGGTACAAGAGTTTTGTTTTGTGCTATTTAGTCAGCATGCAAAAACTCACTCCAACAAAAAAACACAAGACAATCCTACAAACTTAGGCAAAAATTAGGCTATAGATCTTCATACAAGGAATATCCAAATATACTAAGTAGGAACGTTATCGAGTTAGGTTATTAGGAGGGGGAGGATAGAAATCGGTGAGCCAGGTATTTTTTATCCTCCCCCTCCTTCCAATTGTTCTTATATGTGCGATAATTTGGGTTTTTCTAATTCTTTTGAACGGGGGTGTTACAGATATTGAAGAAAAGTTATACAAGTTTCCTGTGTCTCTTATTACTAACAAAAAAACGATGTATGATGCATGTTATTCATGAACAGATTCTAATAACCTGAGTAACATCCCTTGGGTGACATAACAATAGTTTATAACTGTGGATAAACTATCTAATCCTGGCCTTATATATTGTGATTATATGTTGAATCTGGCATTTGGATATATATACATTTATTTTGATGTTTCTGTGTATGTTATTGTTAAACATCTATAAAGTGCAATTTTTTAGTTAATAGTCTTGAGTTTAGAAATGAACTGCCTTCCTGTTAATTTGTTTCAATGGTATTGTGATTATTGTAGTTTTATCTAATACATAAAGGTATTATGCATTTTTGTTGGTTATAGGTCTAACCGTATAAGGAGGAATTAGGAGAAAAGAGATGAATAGCGCTAAGATTTATGTTTTTTTTTGGGCTCTGGTCATGATGCATGTTACAGTATAAAAGATCTAACATATATATATATATATATATATAACATGTACTTTTCTTTCATTACCAGAACCATGGCTGCTCATGAAGACGCTAATGCTTCTTGTGTTTATTACGCCCCACTTGATCCGACCCTACCCGAACCATGGAAGGGTTTAATTGATAATAGCACAGGAACAATTCGTGGTCCCGTGACGCTGGATTTTCAGTCGCAGACTGTTTTCGGTCCGTGTCAAGGTTATTTCTATGAAACGTTATTGTTGTTTTTTGGGTCAAAAAAATAGTTTGTGGTATCACTAAATATGGTGTTTTATATGTACAGCCGTGCCTTAATACACGTGTTTTAGATTTCTCAAGAGGTGCATCGTTGTTCTTTACAGGAGGTAGACAACGACTGATTTTTTTTATAAATACGTTGTATGTTAAATGTTTTTCTTATTATGTGACTTAGAATTATGGTCTACCTGATTCGTAATTACATTATCACTCACTTACCAGGACCGTCCAACGCGCCCGTGGAGTATGCTTTTATCTCACGCGGACCGCACGCTGGTGCACCACAACTGCCTGCATTCTCAACAGGTGTGTAACTTACTTGGTTTTATTCTATATAAATCATTTCAACATATCTACAGTATGTATAGGCTAACATTATGGTGCACTTTATTGGTAATTATCTTCCAATGAAGCACATTGAGAAGAAAAAGAAAAACCAACAGAGAAGCTATAAAAGCTCTGAACCTAATATGGAATGAAATGAGCAAGAATGTCACAATTTTTAATTACAACGAGTTTTATAGCATACCAATTCTAGAGGCTGCACGTGTGGATGCTTGCAAGGGGATAGTTTTCTTAACTTGATTAGCTTAACTTAGTTACTTTCTACTATATATGATTGTATATATATATATACACATTCCAACCATTTTTTTACTTCTTTCGCTATAGTAAAATATATGCCAACGATAATTATAAGTCATCTTACGCTATACAAACATATGTCAACGAAAATTATAAGTCATGCCCGCCCCAACGGGCGGGCTTATATGCCCGGGAGGGCTTATAAGTCATGCCCGCCCATCGGGCGGGCCATGAAAGCTATAATTACAAGTCATGCCACTATCCATAGTCTAGTATATATATATATAAGTATTTATATTTTATTGTGTTCCATGTAACGAACTTAAAGCATAATTTAAAATTGATCAAAACAAATCAATCTAAAATTAAAAGTCATGCCCGCCCATTGGGCGGGCTTTGAAGTCTAGTATATATATATAATATATATATATATATATATATATATATATATATATATATATATATATATATATATATATATATATATATATATATATATAATAATAATAATAATAATAATAATAATAATATAATTGTTGTGTTACCACACTTGGCTAGTAGTATTACCTTTTTACGTTCTAAGTTTCGGCATAATAGCCGGTGCTTTGAATATTGAGGGCAATATTCAATTCTAAGTGTGGGGGGGGGGGGGGTGAAATTCTGGCGAATTTTGTCACATGAGTACCTTCTAGGGCCCTAATACCCCCGTTTTTGCCAAAATTAAAAAAAAAAATCATTTGGTGGAAGTGCTTTGCACTAACACAACAAATGGTTATCAGTCCACCATGTCTAACCCACATAAGGACTGGCTAATCCGAGAGCAAACGGCTCTTGGTAAAGATAAATCAAATCCGTTTATGGGTTACAATTTGCCAAAAATTGTATGGTATTCGACTCACCATATCTTTTATAGTGAAGAGTTGGCTAGCCCGCAAGGTTATGGCTTGTGGTAAAGGCATTGGAAAACCATAATTGGTAATCAGCTCACCAAAGATAATAACTGTATTTTATCTAAGAGTTGGCTAGTCCAGAAGTAAACGGCTTTTGGTAAAGACAAGTCAAATCCGTTGACAGCTGATGATTTGCTCAAAATCATTTGGTTATCATTGTACCAAAGTATCACATACTAAAACATTGGCTACTCCAGAAGTAATGGCTTTTGGTAAAGAGACATAAAATCCATTAAATTTTCATAAAAGATTGCTAGGGACTAGCAATAGTTTAGTGTGGGGGATTGATGAGTGTCTAAATACTCATCATTTCTGTCACATTTAGACTGCAAAAACATTTAAAAACATGCAATTATGCTTCAAAATACAGGAAATATCAATTGATTGTGTTTTTATGTGTTGCAAATGCAAAAGGATTGAAAACAGGTGAAAACAAACAAAGTTTGCATAATTGGCAGTTTCAGTCCCTGAAGTTTCAAAAATGGCAAAACAAGTCCCCCGGTTTTCAAAAATGGAAAATTATCTTTTATGGTCCTTGTACTATTGAAACTTGGCATGAATGGCACTTGTGATAAACTTTGGAAAATTATCACTTCTGCCCCCTCAAAACTTCATAAATTACAAAAATGGTCCTTGTGTTTAACAAACAAACCCAACCGGATCCTAATTACTAAAACCAAACCCATCTAATAATACTACCCAACCCAAATTATAAAACCCAAAGCCCAACACATCACCAGCCCATCCCCAGCCTATTTTAAATAAAACCCAATACCCCGATCCATCTTTTAACTAAAACAGAAGGTTTGACCTTCGGTCAAACTCATCCCCTTCAATACCATTTACCGCCAAACCAATACCACCATCTCCACCGCCCTTATCCTGACACCACCCCCTCCTCCTATGCCACTCACCTAACAAACCAAAAGGCAATAAATGCTTCCCTTCCACCTCCACATCTAACCAAAAATCCTTAATTGCTAAAAACCTGCTTTTGATATTTTGGCGCCAAAAGCAATTTCAATGGCTAGGATGAATTACAGAGAACCAATGGCCAAGATCAAGTGGGAAAGTCTCTGAGAGGTTGATAGAGTTGGAAGTACCTATATAATTTGGCTTTTGAGCATTGTAACAGATATCATAGATTTCATAGTCTATGATCATTTTACTTATTGTCATTTTACGGCTCTTCTTAATTACCTTGTAATTTAAAAGCTTTCAGGATCTTATTACTCTTTGACAAATTATAATAAACCTATTTACAGTACCCTTTTCAATCTATCTTTACAGTTTTCATTTATGCTTAATTCGTACTTTAATTTTCAAGTCATTTCAATATTGTTGATTGTAGTTGTTTATTGGACTTCTTAGCTCACATAAGCTCCTGACAAAGCTTATTTAGCTTTTAGAAACCTTAAAACAAGTTATAGTCATTAAAACAAAAATACCAAAAAGAAATCAAGAAAATAGAAAAATCAGTTTATATAAAGAAGAAGCTTGGAGCAGAGTAAATTTTGGATTGCTCTTGGGTTTAGAAGCTTATTATATTGGTAAGCTATTAAGAGTGTTCTTGGTTCTTGGTTCTGTGTCTTCAGATGGATTGCAATTTGTAAGCCTTTGTTCACATTTTTCCATCTAACTGTATAAGCTGCTTATCTTTGCTTTCATCTGTGTTTCTATGTTTATTTTGTGCTCATTAGTCATAATATTGCTTATAATACCTTGCTTGTTCATTTAAATTACTTGTTGCTTAGTTTACAAAATTCACTGTCAATTTGCTCATTTTTGATAATCTGTGTTTAAACTGTTGTTATCTGCATTTTCAAGCTTAAAAGGGTCTAGTTTGACAAATTATAACCTTTGGGATTGATATGATAGGTTAATTCAGTCCAACACTTTGAAAATCTAAAAATCAGTAGGTTATAGGTGTGTTTGGAATTGCTGAATTCTTGGTGTTAAGCTAAGTCTAGGTTGTTATTTTTGGTTGCTACATGTTACTCTAAGTTCTTTGAGGTCAGACAAACCATAAAGTCCATTGTTCACTTGTATAAAAGTCAAAATTAACCTCTTGGCTCATTAACTTGATCACTGTTGGAGTTTACAACTCCATAATCATCAAACCAGTTCATAAGTTGTTTATCTAGCTTAATTTAATCTTATTATAGCTTAATATAACATGTTCAGTCAGTAAATCTAGCTTAAAGTTCATATAAGTCAACTTTATAGTTTAAGCTGCAAAAGTCAAACATGCCCTGTGCACAGTTGCACTAGCTACTTTCATAAGCTCTTAGATTGTTCTCTGTTGCATGTTAGCATGTGAGTCTTGTTGCTTTGTGAAGCCTATCTGGCTACCTTGCTCTGCATGCTATTGCTTTTCATTTTATGCTTATTATGAATGCTTATTATGCTCTTATGTCTTCTCAAAAATCACTCACTGCACTGAGTAATCAATGCAGTTGAGCCTTTTTCATAAGCATCTCAAAAGCTCATCAGTAAGCTTAAGCTTGTGTGCTTTGGCTTTTTCTAAAGCTAATCCACCAATCTCAAAGGTTCAGGGCTTATTGTGCATTTTCTAGCTTATTTGATAAGCCTGCTAGTAGCTTTTTAAGTTGTCCCATTTTTCAGTATACACTGATAGTTCAGTGTATTTAAGCTTTTTCATAAGCTCCTCAAAAGCTCCCCAGTGGTTCCCACAGGGTGAGCTTGGACTTTTTAGAAAGCTAACCAACCCATCTTGCTACTCCAATCTTCACTTTGTGCTTTATAGCTTATTTCATAAGCTTATTTTGCCTCTAAAGTCAGCAGCAGGTTGATACTCTAGCAGTACCTTTGGTACTCTAGCAGTACCTTGCTGATTTGCTTATTTCAAGCTTATCAGTGCTTATTTCTTGTTCCTCTAGTTTTATAGCAGTACCTTTTACTTATTTTCATCTTATTTCACCTTTGTTTCCTTTTGTTTAGCTTATTTGGCCACTTATTTGAGCTTAATATCCATTTTGAGCCAAAAAGCTCTAACTGATTAGCTCATAAGCTTCCAATCTGCTTATTTTTAAGTTTCAAAGTTTTTGTATTTATTAAAGTTTGTTATTATCAGTAGTATAATAGTTTTGTAAAATAAAATCCAAGAAAATCAAAACATAAAAAAAGTGATAGCTTCTATTTAAGCCATTTGACTTATTTTTCTGCTTTTTCATTAAGCACTTTTTATTTTTATATTTTTCCTAGGTTCCTGTACTTATTTAATATTTCTATAAAAAGTTTTAGTTTTTTCTCAGACCATTTGGTATTTATTAGAATTTTTAATAGTTTAAAAAGTATTTAAATAGTAATTAATTAATAATAATTAGATAAAAAGTGTAATAATTATATTTTCAGTTTTAAAATTTGTTTTATAATATTTTAGATTTTTCTAAGTCTTAATTTCATTTTTCTAAGCTTATTCTACATTTTCTTATTTTTTAGGTTATTATTTAATAGTTTAAAATAGTTTTTAATTTATAATAATTAATTAAATAGTATTAAATATAATTTTCTTTTATCATTTGGATTCTAAAAATATAATTTTCACATCCGTGGGATTTATATTGGTCAGAATTCACGTTTTATTTTGTACGTTTACGTAATTTTTATTTAAACGTACGTTTTTAAGTTTTAAACGTTTCTAAGTCATTTTCTTTTATGTAATCATTCTTATAGCTTGTTTAAGTTATTTTCTTTTATAATTCCTTAGTTTAATCACTTACACCCCTTTTTCCTATTCAATTTCACCCGATCACAAATTCGTTCTATTACAGTGTTCACACCTCGTTGGGACTTAACGACCCGGGGAAACACTAAACTCCTTTGGTAAATTGTATTGTGCCCTAGATTGTTTGCCTCTTGTTGACCATTTACTTGGTCAATATTAGCAGACTGTTTAGCACGTATCAGTAGTATACAATGAAGATTTATATTTTGTGCACAATGTATGTTTAAAGTTGTTATAAAACTGCATAAATTCATAAAGTTCAAACTTCATAAAACTGCATACATTCATAAAGTTCAAGTTCAACTGTTTCTACATATACATGATTACATATTAGTGCACAACATATAGTTACAAAAGAAGTGCACACAGTTAATACATTAGTTAAATACAATACATCTAATGATTTAGGTCCACAGCATATACATACAAAAGAAGTGGACTCATTGATGATGCATTTCAATCCAAAGTGTGAGGACTGGAAGTTGAGCTACCAATTCCAGGGTGATTCTTTGCAAGTTTCTTCTTGAGGATTCTTTCACTCTTTTCTCTTGGTTTCACAAACTTTGCCCTTCCTCTTGTTGCTGATGCTGTCTGTGATGACTGAGTAGCTGCTTCATGATGTACAAAGGTAGAAGACTGAGAAGGTACATCATCATGTTGACTCTGAGTAGGTTCAACTATTGGATCTGACATGTTATCTGTATCACCAACACCAAACCATCTCCCCAACCTTGAACCAGAAAAAAACCTACCCCTTCCCATTTTGTTTGCTCCCCTTTGCACTGTCCCTCTTTGCCTAAGACTGTCTTCAAATCTCACTCTTTTCCTAGTGTTCATTGAAGGTGATGTAGGTGTAGCAGTTGTGTGTGTTGTCTGACTAGGTTCAGCTCTACTTCCTTCTGATGTTGGTACTACTGGTGGACTAGGTTGATAACCTGGAATAGGAATGGATGGTGGTACCATGGGATCCTTATCAACTACCGATTTATCTTTTTTTGGTCTACCTTTCTTAGCTGGGGCTTTCGGTGGTTTCACAACTGTTGGATTCTTGCAACCCTTTTTGTTATGACCTTGTTGCAAACAATTTTGACAAGTCATAGGACAACCAGACTTAGGCAATCTGTTTGAGTTTTTACTTTCATGACTGGACCTAATTCATTTTTTACGTGGCCTACCAGGCATCTTTTTTGGTTTTGGAGGCAATACCCTAGACATCTCACTACAATCTGACCAAAATGACATTCCATCTACAGGTTGCAAGTATGAATGATAGGTAGCATAAAACATGTGTTTTCTAAAACAATCTGGGACATACTCTTCTGGTGTCCTATTCAATTTGAAGATAACTGCTATGGCATGACTACATGGCAAACCTGATAGCTGCCACATCCTGCAGCTACATGTTCTGTGTTCTTCATCCACTCCAAAAGCCTCTGAACCATTTCTCACTTCAAAAATAGATCCACCAGCCGGGATAACATGCCAAAAACTTAACAAGATAAAAACGTAAGTTAAACAAGTTATAATTTATCTGTTACTGATGTAAATTTACATATGTAAACTGTATATTACCTTTGATCATTTTTAAGGAGTTCCAACCTTTTCTGAATATTCGAACAAATTCCGTTTTTCCATTTTTCCATGTTCTTCCTCATCACATTCATTCTCTCCATAACTATAACCCTCATGGCTTCCAAC
Source organism: Artemisia tridentata subsp. tridentata (assembly GCA_021014915.2). Lineage (NCBI taxonomy): Eukaryota > Viridiplantae > Streptophyta > Magnoliopsida > Asterales > Asteraceae > Artemisia > Artemisia tridentata. Next base: position 26,872,157 of record CP139503.1, on the reverse strand, counting down.
ATACTAATTAATGGTTTATCTCTTACTTGTACAAGCACAGAGTTAAAACACTCACTAAAACCATTCTCTACAGCCTCACAGTTGGATCCTATGTGAAAATAGGCTCTTGACCATGTTTTTGGATCCTTATCTAATAGATACTGATATGCCCCTGGACTGGCCCTTTTCATCCTGCCCATTATCTTGTTGAAAAGTCCAGGATAACTAGCTTTTGAAGCAGCCCAGAATAGTTGTCTAAACTCAACACCACCATACTGTTTCTTAAAGCCCTCATAAATGTGTCTAGCACATTGTCTATGTTTTGCTTCTGGCATGACATCCTTTACAGCTTCAATCAGTCCCTGCATTAACATGTTACATATTTAAAAAATAGGTAGCATAATTTCATTATTTTATTGGAAAAAGCACAGAGTTAATTAACTTGTGTTGATCTGAAATCAGTGTCAACCCATTCCCAGTTGGGTAACCAATATCTTCTCCAAGTAGCTCCAGAAACCATGTCCAATTATCCTTGTTCTCTACATTAACCACAGCCCAGGCAATTGGGAAAATGTGGTTGTTTGCATCTCTGCCAATTGCCGTAAGGATTTCCCCAACATTTGGTTTTTTAAGGAAACATCCATCCAAAGCAATTACTAGTCTACATCCCCTCTTCCATCCCTCTTTAAGTCCATGTAAGTAAACATAAAATCTATCGAAATACGTTGTATCATCTGGATTCGCTGTTACTCCAACCCTAACTGTTGAACCCCTATTAGAGTCTAATAAAGCCTTGGCATATGACCTTATGTAACCATAGTGATCTTCAACAGTTGCTCGGCCTTCATTCAACGCAAACGTTTTTGCAAACCTACATTGGTGCTTACTTACTCTGCACTTATATTTTTTCATGACTAACTCTGCAATTTCATGTAACTTAATATCTGGATGCATCCTAATCTTATTGTCAAAGTGTCTACCGATAAACTTGTAGCTAACTAAAGTTCCAAACTTAAAATCTCTAACACAAGTATGGTTATCATGAAGAGAAATGCACTGAAATGATTTCTCACCTTTCAATTGTTTTCCGTAACACCTCCATGGGCATTTTGATTCTCCAGATTTCTTCGAACTTGGGTATCGTTTCCACTTACTTGTCTTCCCCTTTTTTGGATTCTTGACCCGCTCTGGTCTTAACCCACACCTAGCTATTACGTACGTTGATGAGCTTTTTTCTAACCAGATAGAAAAACCATTTGCCAAAGAGTAATAAGTGAGGCATTCCCTGAATTGACTAGCATTAACATACTTTTCACCAACCTGAAATCAAAAAAATTTGTTATGTGGAATCAATGAAACAGTGAATAAACACATATATATATGAAATCCAAAAACTTTGTTAAGTACTCAAACACGTTACCGCTGGTTTCTGCATTCTCCAATGCGTATCGACATTATAAACAGGATACTTGTCCAGCTTTTTCTCCACTATTGTAAATGGATCTGACATATCCATATCAGCTTGCCTCAAGTTCTTCATCAAAACTTCCATGTATTCCTCGTGTTGAATGGTTGTTGCACTTTCACCATCAGCAATAGTTGTCTTCTTTCTAGAACTGCTCTCACAACCATCTTTTTGGGCAAATGATGACTGCTTTGATTTCTTGGGGGCATTCTTTGCATTGGATTTTCTCTTCCTAAGTTCAATTAATTCATCTTCACCTTCTGACAAGTAATCTACAGACTTATCCGATTCCGTATCACTGGAATCATAATCCATTGAATATTTCCCTATTTCATCTGATTCCGTATCACTGTCACTGGAATCATGATCCATGACACTTGGGTTCACATTTTCTTGAATCACAATACCCTTAGCCTTTCTAACCACAGGCTTTCTTTTCGATGCTTTACCTTTATCCATCATAATACCCTTGCCCTTATCTACTACCTTCTTAACTTGTGCATCAGAACTATCAGGCACCACTTCATCAACATTAACTGCTGTTTCATCATTACCTTGTTGTGCATCAGAAGGATAAACAAGTTCCTCATCAACATTACTTGGTGTTTCATCATTGACTTGTGGTGCATCAGTATTATCAACAACCACTTCATCATTACCTTGTGTTTCAGTGACATTGTTTGTCTTAACTGTTCTAGGCTTATGTGGTGAATGTAGGTGTCGTGCTTCTTCCTCAGCCCATTCAACTAGTTCATCCCAAGACATATTCCCAGCATCCTTTTGCCTAATCCCATTAATCCTAAGTTTAGATGTGGCCACATCACAAGAATCCTCATAACACAAGTTTGGAATGTAATAATCATCCAACTTTTGAGGAATGTGTGCCAAATACATGTTTACTAACCCATAAGTATCTGCAAATCCATACATTGATTCCAATTCGACATCACCTCCAATTATTTTCAATCCTTTCTCTAACTCACACTCTGGTAACTTAAAAAATATGGCATAAAAGCTTATTTCAAGCGTCTCTTCTAAAAACTTACGCAAACTATCATAGTCTAACATCTTATCTTTTCTAATCAACATATGATAACAACCACCATTTTCATACCTTAATGGTGAGAAATAAAACACTCCATCAAAATACACATCAAAGATGTAGGCATCTGGTAGAGCCATCCTGTAAAAAAATATATATATGTATATATAAGCATATTATCACTGATTACAAACCCTAAACACCATGCATATGAAAACAAAAATAAAAAAACAAATTAGAGTAGGGGACCATTATAATATACTTTATGTTACCTTTTGCCCACATCAATTGAAGAAAAACACTTTAATCGACAAGAACTAGGTGGTTTATTAAATTAGGGTTTGTGGGGTAATGGGTGAGAAAAGAGGTGATAATTGTACTTTGTTAACGTGGTCCTATTTTAATAAAGAGATCCGGACACGCTGGCATCGGGAAAAACAGGTTAAAAACCATGATCCGGACACGCTGGCAAGTATGACACGCTGTCATATGCCATGGTGTCATCTATACCCACAATGAGACGATTTCAAAAGTTTAATCATTTCCTTATCAAAAAAAAAAAAAAGGTGGGACCATACAATGGTACAAAATGACAACTTCAATGGATTTTTTTAGCATTTTCCCTATTATCAATTAGCATATCAAAATAAACTTACATTTTAATTATAATTTAATCACTTGATTAATAAAAAACACAGAACAATCATAACCTAACTTAGAGTTTTCGTTAAATACATAAGGGTCGCATAGTAACGACTTAAAATCAACCAGTTAAAGATAATAAGCATCATTACCACATTACATAAAAAAATAAACTCATAACTTACGGTTCTGTAACCATCGATCTTGAACCAAGAAAAAATAAATAAATAAATAAATAAGAAAAAAAAGAGAAAGAAAGAAACGGAATATCAAAACCTACCTTGTAATAATGATCTTGAAGCCGAGAAAACATCAACAAGATTCAAAAAGGTGGTGGTGGTATGTTCACAGTATCAACAAGATTCGAATATGGAACTAAATGGGTTTGAGCAGATTTATGAATTGTATTTATAGGTTTTTAGAGTTTGTTGGGAATTAAATATTCAAGAAGTTTAATATCAGATTCTATTCAAAGAAAAACGTTAAGTGTGATTCTGCTGCTAGTGCATTTGGTTCCTGCTGGTAATGTTTGTTCCTGCTGCTAGAACATTTGATTCTGCTGTTAGCGATAAATGATTATGCTGCTAGGCTTAACATTCTGCTGCTGAAGGATTCTGTTGCTAGTGTTAAACATTGCTACTGCTAATGTACATTCTGCTGCTAAGTGGATAAGTATGAAAAGATATTATGTATATTTTGGTCAACAATATACGGTAGATAATATCTTACCCCATGTACTTAGTTAACAAGTTGTGTACACAGATACATGTTGTATCTTATGTACTAACACACTCAAGATAAGTTAGCAAGTAGTATGTCTAGACTTTAGCTATATTGTAAAGATCTTCTTGGACTATAAAAGAAGATCTTAGTCTCGATATTATGTGTTGATAAGTAAGTTGATATTGTGAAAACACTTAGAACTTTCATAACAGTTAGAACTAGAACAAACACAATAATATCACAACATATAAAAACTTAAGATTCAAGGTTGTAACCCTAGTGATAACTCAAGATCACTCGTATTATTATCATTAATAATATTGAATCGTTTGGTGTTAATCTTTCATTGTTTCTTGTTCAATAACACAAACAACTGTTCCATTTCCATAACACAAATAACCTTCTAAGTGTGGTTAAGTAGATTCCGCATTCTTAATCATATTAACTCAATATATCATACAAACAAAGAACAAAACGTTTAACCACCTTAACCGTGTGTCGAATCCTAACAGAGTTGTTCAATCGTGGTGGCCGGAAAAGTTTAAGGCCGGTATTTGAAGGTGTTGGTTTACCGACGACGGATGTGTGTGTGAAAATGATGGTGATACATTGGTGAAGTGGTTATGGTGATTTTTTTTAGAGTAAATTAAAAATGGTCCCTCTGGTTAGACATTAAAAGACTATTTTGCCCTCATGTGCAAGTCACATGAGGGGTGTTTAACAGTCAAACTTGACGTCGTTTGGTCAGGGACTATTAGTGTTAAGAGTTTTATAGTTGGTGGCTGTAAGTGCAAAAAAAAGTCAAAGAACCAAGAGTGTGAGTCAGCGCAAACCACATGGACCATCTTTGTAATTTACTCTTTATATAATTTAACATGTTTGGCAAATTAGCTCTATGCTGTAAGCTATAAACTGTAAAGCTGTTAATATGGGCTACAAGTTGTATCTTTTTTTTTCAATAAAAGTGTTTGGTAAATTAGCTCTTACCAGTAATTTTATGTTTTAACAGCTCCGAAATATTTTAAAAGCTTTATAAATCAGCTTTTTATTTTGGAGCTACTTGTTTAAAATAAAAGCTTGAAGTTGATGTATCCATGCTCTCTCCCTCTCCTCCAAATTTGATATACGCGCGGAAGTAGTAGAAAGTCTCCTTTGCCTGATGACAGGATCCTCATCAATTCTTCTTCTCGTATGGAGGCGATACTTGTTTTTGAGGAGATTGTTTTTGTAACAAAAAGCTTACAACTTAAAAAAAAAAAAAAAAAAAAAAAAAAAAAAAAAAATGCCTACCAAGTTGTAAAACCCTAAAATCTAAAACAATTGAAGTTCCTAAATTGCCCCTATAATCTTAAATCTACAAGAACATTATAAAATCAAATGTACCTAAGTTATTAAATCCCTAAAAGACTAATGAGATTACTAAAGCATTTAACGATAACTTAATTAACCAATACCTAACTTTAATATTCGGAAGCTACTATTATAATTTTTCACACGTTTTCCTTGTGTCTTTGGGCCCTAATCAAAACACGCGACTTGCACTAAGCTTGGGCCGAAAATTCTTGCAAGCTTTGGCCCATAAACCCTCTCCATAAACCGGCCTTTCCCATCCCCAAATAATACCGAACCTTTTCATTCAACAAAACCCTAAAAAAACAAAACCTATTATCAAAAGTCTCGGCTGCCTCCTCTCTTCTTCTCTTTTCTGTCGACAAATCACAGCAGCAGAAGGGTGGTTTTTGTGGCTTCAAAGTGGTGGTTAGACGTGTGATATTCCAGGTACAAGTGTGCTTCGATCGAGGGTGTATAGGGCTGCACGAAGTGAGGTTTTATCAGATGTATTCGGCTGCAGTTTCTGGGTGTGTCGATCCATCTTTTGTCTCCCTCTTTGATCACGCTACGAGGGTATCGTATATCTCTTGTTCTATATCTTTTCTTGTTTAAATCATGCTCGTTTTCTTGTTTGATATGTCGGCATATGATCATCAGAAGATAATAAGAACAAGCTATAAAAATTATTGCATACTACATAAAATAATGATAAGTTAAACCAAATTTGGATCGACTAAGGCTATGGTATGGTTTGATGATTTTGTGAACATGTTAAGACCATCTCTGTGTCGACCTAGGACTATTCTAAAATCGTTCATAATCATCTTGTGTCAATATATGAGTCGCGGGAATGAAAAACCTAGAACGGGTCACATAAAATCATGAACCAGTTGCTGATAGAAATTTTAGGTCAAATTGGACTGAGCATATCTTGATGTTGGTAACGTGTTTTTGGGTGTTTCTTGGGTCTAAAATTAAATTCAATGAAAGAGGTTTCTGAGAAAATTAACCTTGTAATTTTTAGAGGTCGGGAATGTATACTTTTTGATTTTACAAGTTCGAAGGTCAAAACTGCTGTCGGGTATCTGGAAAATCCGTCCTTGTTTATAATTTTTGATTCTCAAACCATGTAGAGTTAGAAGCTAAAACTTGCAGGATTAATATTTGATATGATAGGTAATTACTAGAATTTTTGTAGATTTTTCTAAATTGTTTTTGATGGGGTAAGTAAGCACAAACTTTTCGTATGTATAATCTGATCCGAAATCTGGACAAGTTTACTTGTTGGAATTTTGAGCCATAGTTACATTAGTTAAATAATTCTAGAAAAATTACAGTAGGTTAACAAGACATTAAAGTACCTGGGTAAATTTTTGGGGATTTTATTTCGGAGTCCTAATGGGGTTCATAAATTCGACAAGTTAGGGTCTGTTCATATATATATGCTGAGTAAAGTTAAAGGATTAATAAAAAGGGATTATGTGAACTTAAGGGTTGAATTTGTCATTTTATAAACTAATGGGTTAAACTTGTGAAGTCATATAACTTATTATAAATTACATTTTGTACTCTAATCTTATAATAATGGCATAATGATCCTTAAAATTGTCATGTGTGTATAATGAACCCTAAAACTTATAAACCTACCATAATAACCTTAAATTTATGAAAATATCATTGTGAACCCTAAACTATTATTATTGACACTTTTAATACTTAAACTTATTAAATGATAAACCGTGAATATTTCTAAATATGAAAGCTTACTAATTGAGGAAACCTGCTAAAAATGGAAAGCCGACTAAAACGAGAAATCTGATTTAAATAAGATATTAATTGTAAGACGACCATGTATTCGTGTAGATTCGCTGAAGATGGAGTTTATTTCCGATCTTTGTATTTCTAGATGTGCTTTCACTTGCGGTATGAGGTACAGATATTCTGACCTTCTTTGTAAGGTTTCTCATGATCTCTTTCATATTCTGGTCTGTTAGTTTCTGATTTGATGCCATTGCTATGATCCCCTTTCTTTGAACCTTTGCTATGATCCCCTTCGTTATGATCTCTGATATGAACCTATGCTGTGAAAACTTTCTTAATTATGACAAGAAATGTTTTGAGAAAAACCATTTTTAAAATGATGTTTATGAGTACGATACGATACTTCTTTTATATGAAATTTTTACTACCTTTTTATGAAAACCATTTTGAAAGATCATTTTATGAAAACTACTTTGAAAGACCATTTTTATGAAAACTACTTTGAAAGATCATTTTTACGAAAACCATTATTAAAAGAATGCTTTAAATGAACTTTTGATAGAAACTTCTGAAATGAACTTTTGCTGAGAAACTTAGATTATGAACCTTTGATATGCTCTTTTAAACCATTTGATATGAACCATCTGTTATGAACCCTTTGGATATGGAACTTTGGATATGACTCTTTGATTATGATATGATATCTGACTCTCAGTTTGATACCCGAGCCAAATGTGTTTCCTAGCCATGAAGGTAACATGGCCATGTCATTGATGCACCAATGGCATAACTCCCGTTTGGTCGAGTGATTTTCCACATCGTCCCCATTGTGATTGTGATATGCGCGCTTTATATTATTATGGCCAATGTGATTTGTGTGGGGGGGCGCATGGATGCATCCTAGGTACGTATTTGTGATGTGATATGTGATATTATTCGGTGACTGATGCATGGGTGCAATCCACGTCTTTCATAAAATGTGGGAGCTGATCACTCCAATTTGATACATGAGGACACTCCTCATATTATCTGGTTACTTGAGAGGTATCCCCTCTAGATTGCTACAGGATTGTGATATGTGATGTGATTTGTGTGGGCTCGTGGTGGATTACTGACCCTTTCTTTTCTTACTTTGTACTCTTTGATTATACCTTTGTTAACCCAATGCACCAAACTATACATGTTCATTTTCTTTTGCTTTTGTTTTCGTTTATATATATCTGTTCACTGGGCTTTTTAAGCTCAGCCGCATTTCCTTTCCTGCGGCAGGTTTTAGTTTGGAAGCTGGGTATGAGTGGAGAGTACCTTGGACTTAGAAGACCTTACTAGCTACTTTGGATTAGAGATGACTAGAAGAGCTTATATTCAGATTTAGTAATTATTGTATCTTCATTGTAACCTTGTACCTTTAGTTTTTCCATTGTAACCATTGAAATTCAATTGTATTATTTATGTCATATGCTTGTATTTGTTCTGATATGAAACCATTATTGTGACATCTCTACCCTTGTCGGGTTGGGGTGTTACAATTTATGGTATCAGAGCGACAGGCTGCGACTCGTAATACATTTACCCTTGGCCTGTGTAAGTTTGGACCACTAAGTTTTTACTGTAGGCGCTCGTAGAGCAACCTTTGAAAATTTTCTTTAGGATTCCCCTATAGGAACTTAAGTTTTGACCAGTGAGGAATGGGTAGAATATAAGACATTTGTTTAAATTGCTTTCGCATCACTCTGATTCGTGCCTTTCTTTTGGTTAAAGCCTGTTGAGATCACTTTTGGAAATTGAAAGCTTATGCTTTGCACCACCTAAGTTTTGAAACCTAAATAAATCTTGAAGGCATTGAAATTGCATAGTAATTGCCTGATACTATTTGATCCTTATCTTCAGATTCCGACTCCGACCTCTGATCCTTTCGTTAATCATTTTGATGCCTCTTCGGTCATTCTGAGAATCTCCATGGCGATGACGTACTTAATATGTTCTCTTATTTGTCTCTTGCTTTTGATAAACATCTATGAATCTTCTAAAGCTATTTGATTTCGTCTTACCCATCTCTGTCCCTATGAGAAGTTTTGTGGTGTTTAACCACGAGTATAAGAATGTTTTCCTCTCATTTTTGAACGATAAGATTTGCTATATTGATCTATCTTTCCTCGGATAGTTAACTTCGATTTTATTCCTTCAAGGAATTGGTTGATTGCTCACTCAAATATTGAAAACTACCCTTCTATGTCTCACCTTTGGCGTTTGCAACCATTTTGAACTCCCTACCATGATTACCGATTGTTAAACCCTTTGCTATCACTATTACTCTGGAGACTCGTGTGTTAATTTCGCGGTTATGAAGTTTTCCTAGAACCCATTTCGTACACCAATGAATGAACCCTATCTTGGGAGTTATTTGGCACCCTGCATTCTCTGAATATGATTCCTTGTCGAACCACCAAAATTTTCCACCGGAGCATGAAGTAGGATTTGACATGATATCAAGAGATTGTCTAGTCACCAAGCGAAGGTGTCTTTCAGATGTGTCCGGGACCATACCAGTTGATTTGAGCAACCGGGAAGAGCAGCAACCGAAGACCAGGAAGTAAGTTTGCTTAAGTGAATCTTCAGGGCGTGTTTTAGTTTCGTTCTCGATAAAGAAGGATGGTGACTGGAGATATGTATTGATTACAGGAAGCTGAACCGTATTACTGTTAGGAGCCAATATTCCTCCACCCCGAAGCGACTATGTGTTTGTTTAATTTCAGAGTGCGAAGTTTCCTTCTAATGAATTGATTTTATTCTTGGAATCGCCTTCCGTATTCGTAAACGACTGCCATGATGGTTAGTGACGCTAATAGTATTAGCTAAAGCTCCGACTGTTTTGCGAATTTGATAAATGATGTTTTCTCGTGAGTACTTGGGCAAATGGTCATTGTATGACTTAATAGTACGTTCGGAGACGAGGAAGAGCATGAAAATCATCTTTGCACTTAGTTAGAAAATTCGTCGGTCATTTGTGCATTATGAGAGATTGATATTTGTAGAGACAACGATGTTCTTAATCGAGGATATCTCTTTAAATCCCGCAAGTTTTGAAAACTATCACCAAGTGGTCAAGACCGATAACAGAATGGAGAACTGAAACCTTTTGAGCTTTGCAGAAGAATTCTGGAAGATGTTTGCAACTTATAATACCATTGATAAATTTCGTGAACCGAGAGAAACATCATAGTTTGATTGAGAATGGAGTTTTGGAAAGCTGAAATAGAAATTAGCTTCCATACCCTCGGGCGGAACAATTCTGGGATACTTCAGGAAGAGACTCGGTTATACTCCCTTGCTGCACAGAAGGTTTTTCGTATGCATCAAGACAACTAGAAACATATCAGAAGAATTATTTCCCTGCCTGACCTGGAGTTGACAACAACGGCGGCTACCCTGAAGAGTGAAGACATTCCTTTCAAGGTAGAAGTGTTGGCGATGCAGAAGATCTAGTCAAGATGGCGAACCTGGAACTGATGAAGACGTGCAGTCTCACTTCCCTATTCATCTTGGTTGTACTAAGATGAATTGAGAGCGGAAGCAGACTGGACGATGAAGAGATTTAAAGAGCATACCAAAAATTCACATTACTCCATCACATTCCAAGAAGAACTGCAGGAGGCTTGATGAACCAAACACAAGATCACGATTTTGTTTCACTTCCAGATTATGGACAAACGAAGACAGATTAACCAGACTTGAAGAGATTGGATGTGTTGAATGAACGGATTTTTGAAACAGACCCTTTATGTTTGGAAGAGTTGATTCTATGAAGGCCGAAGTTCTTGGCGACTAACTTTCATTTCCGTTAACCCTCTTAAGTTTTGCTATATAGTATTAAGATCCTCTAATGATTCAAGTTCCCTAGAAGCATTTCATTTCCGTATATATTCTTCGTATGATCGGTGATGGCTTTGTTTTGAGAGATTTTGGCGAATTGTGGAAGATATGATGCTTGTGACAGCGTACCTCACTTCTGCTAGGCAATCTGGGATTTTGATACTCTTGCGAATAGTTTTGTTTTTCCCTCTTGAATATGACATTTGATTTTGTTGACTTTGAGAATGTAGAAGTACTAGGTGGATTAAGAGAGGTGGTTTTACTCACGACTTGAGATAAAGTATGACCATCATGGGGGCATATTTATATGATGCCAGTATTATGACGTCTGGCCAACGTGATAATACTTACATCATATAACGTGCACTTGTTGTGGGCATAGGATATCTTGGGGAGTACCTAAGAAGTTTAGAATTTGAATCTCCGTTGGATTATCCGTGATTAGTGAGACTTTAGGTTCATTCTACCTGTGCATATACTCTGCTTTCGTTCATTAGATATCGGGATGACTTTGGACTCTCGTTTTGCATTCTGTTGACCTCGGTCATAAATCTTGAACTCTTTGCAGATCTCTCTACTGATGACACCGTTAATTTGATTTGAAATCCTGTTCGTATTCCATATGCGCTTTCCAAAAGTTTCACCTATCATCCATTTTATGTTGCATGGACCTTTTGTTCTGAATCAACCCAATTTGTCTCCTCCTGAGAATTTGAACCCACCTCGTTTTGATTTGAGTCATGAGAAACTATTTGATCTGAAGATCTTTTTGGAAGAACCTCCCCGGGCGTGAGAATGTTTGTAACGATCTGTTGCGATTTGCTACGACTTCGTCTAACTTTGCGACTTCAAATTTCGAGGACGAAATTTTCTTTTTGAGGGGAAGAAGTTGTAAAACCCTAAAATCTAAAACAATTGAAGTTCCTAAATTGCCCCTATAATCTTAAATCTACAAGAACATTATAAAATCAAATGTACCTAAGTTATTAAATCCCTAAAAGACTAATGAGATTACTAAAGCATTTAACGATAACTTAATTAACCAATACCTAACTTTAATATTCGGAAGCTACTATTATAATTTTTCACACGTTTTCCTTGTGTCTTTGGGCCCTAATCAAAACACGCGACTTGCACTAAGCTTGGGCCGAAAATTCTTGCAAGCTTTGGCCCATAAACCCTCTCCATAAACCGGCCTTTCCCATCCCCAAATAATACCGAACCTTTTCATTCAACAAAACCCTAAAAAAAAAACCTATTATCAAAAGTCTCGGTTGCCTCCTCTCTTCTTCTCTTTTCTGTCGACAAATCACAGCAGCAGAAGGGCGGTTTTTTGTGGCTTCAAAGTGGTGGTTAGACATGTGATATTCCGGGTACAAGTGTGCTTCGATCGAGGGTGTATAGGGCTGCACGAAGTGAGGTTTTATCAGATGTATTCGGCTGCAGTTTCTGGGTGTGTCGATCCATCTTTTGTCTCCCTCTTTGATCACGCTACGAGGGTATCGTATATCTCTTGTTCTATATCTCTTCTTGTTTAAATCATGCTCGTTTTCTTGTTTGATATGTCGACATATGATCATCATAAGATAATAAGAACAAGCTATAAAAATTATTGCATACTACATAAAATAATGATAAGTTAAACCTAATTTGGATCGACTAAGGCTATTGTATGGTTTGATGATTTTGTGAACATGTTAAGACCATCTCTGTGTCGACCTAGGAGTATTCTAAAATCGTTCATAATCATCTTGTGTCAATATATGAGTCGTGGGAATGAAAAACCTAGAACGGGTCACATAAAATCATGAACCAGTTGCTGATAGAAATTTTAGGTCAAATTGGACTGAGCATATCTTGATGTTGGTAACGTGTTTTTGGGTGTTTCTTGGGTCTAAAATTAAATTCAATGAAAGAGGTTTCTGAGAAAATTAACCTTGTAATTTTTAGAGGTCGGGAATGTATACTTTTTGATTTTACAAGTTCGAAGGTCAAAACTGCTGTCGGGTATCTGGAAAATCCGTCCTTGTTTATAATTTTTGATTCTCAAACCATGTAGAGTTAGAAGCTAAAAACTTGCAGGATTAATATTTGATATGATAGGTAATTACTGGAATTTTTGTAGATTTTTCTAAATTGTTTTGATGGGGGTAAGTAAGCACAAACTTTTCGTATGTATAATCTGATCCGAAATCTGGACACGTTTACTTGTTGGAATTTTGAGCCATAGTTACATTAGTTAAATAATTCTGGAAAAATTACAGTAGGTTAAAAAGACATTAAAGTACCTGGGTAAATTTTTGGGGATTTTATTTCGGAGTCCTAATGGGGTTCATAAATTCGACAAGTTAGGGTCTGTTCATATATACATGCTGAGTAAAGTTAAAGGATTAATAAAAAGGGATTATGTGAACTTAAGGGTTGAATTTGTCATTTTATAAACTAATGGGTTAAACTTGTGAAGTCATATAACTTATTATAAATTACATTTTGTACTCTAATCTTATAATAATGGCATAATGATCCTTAAAATTGTCATGTGTGTATAATGAACCCTAAAACTTATAAACCTACCATAATAACCTTAAATTTATGAAAATATCATTGTGAACCCTAAACTATTATTATTGACACTTTTAATACTTAAACTTATTAAATGATAAAACCGTGAATATTTCTAAATATGAAAGCTTACTAATTGAGGAAACCTGCTAAAAATGGAAAGCCGACTAAAACGAGAAATCTGATTTAAATAAGATATTAATTGTAAGACGACCATGTATTCGTGTAGATTCGCTGAAGATGGAGTTTATTTCCAATCTTTGTATTTCTAGATGTGCTTTCACTTGCGGTATGTGTTGGTCCATGAAATTCGAGTAAAACAAGAACAGTTCATTGATAGTGAAAAGAATTGTTACAAGATTACTCAAAACCTATTAGATTACATGATAACATCTTCAACTTCTTAAAGGGGATACTTTCGGTATGGTATCCCCTTAGGTGAGGGTTTTTCCTCTTTGGGTGACAAATAAACTCTCGCTGATCCAAGCTTTGCTTGTGATTCAGTGAGAGTGATGATCCTATCAACTAATACACTATGTGTATTCTATTTGTTTGTTTAGGAATACATACTAAATCTATTACAACACAGACTATATATACACAGGTAAACTAGACAAAGATAAGATGGGTAGGTGTGAGTTGACATCCACTTGCTATGAGTTGACATCCACTTGCTATGAGTTGTCATCCACTTGGTGTGAGTTGTCATCCACCAAGTGGTCCCTCTTGTACTTTGTCTGACTTCTTTGTTGGAAGTTCCCGCCCATTTATCAGTCTACTTGTAGAGATAGTATCTTCAGGGTCACTGAGACATTTGTCAATTCTCAGTGATACTGGTGTTGTTTGTAGCTCGTATACTTTACTCACTGACACCGTATCAGTAAGTAAATGTTTCTTCAACAACGGGCTTTTTACAACACTCACTGATTTCTTTATCAGTGAGTAACCCACTATTTTATCAGTGAGTTTGGCTATTTTATGTTCAAATCTTGTCAGGGTACTTGGGTCAAATTCTTGACCCAACAATCTCCCCCTATTTGAATATACAAATAGCCTTGGATCAAACCTGCTTGTTCAGAGACTTGGGTTTAGTTTATGAGGTTCAAGGGTTCAGGGACTTGGGTTTAGTTCCTGATGTTCAGGTTCAAGGGTTCAGGGACTTGGGTTTAGTTCCTGAAGGTTCAGGGGTTCAGGAAACTTGGGTTTAGTTCCTGAAGGTTTGGGGATCAGGAGACTTGGGTTTAGTTCCTGATATTCAGTGAGTTGAATGACCGGTTCAGTGACTGAGTTCAGGGTTCATGGGGTCCTGAGGGTTCACTTTGACAGGTCCATTATTTGTTTCACTGAAAGGGTTCATGTTCCTATAAGGTTCAGGTTCCTGGGGGATCAGGGTTCAGTGACTGGGGGTTCAGTCACCATGGGCGGTTCAAGGTTCCTGAGGGTCAGTCACCTGTTTTGATCTGGAGTTCAGGTTTATGTTATGGTGTATGTGTGTTCACTGACCTGATGTGGGTTATGGGTCCACCATGCTTCCGCTGCTCCACTGATTCTTACAACCATTCTTGAATCATCTTGGAACTCATGACATACCCACTGATGACCACACTTCCTGAGAACTTTTCACTCCCTGATCCCTTCTCCCCCTCAAAATTTGCGACTCAACGCAATTTTTGATCAGGTTATCTCAGCCTGATAATCATCCCGAAAACCTCATCACCCCACCCTGCGTAACCTGATTTTCTCAGGTTACTGATAAGTATTACAACTTATTTTCAACCACATCACTCCATTCTTGGAGACCGGTTTCAGGGACCTGGTTTGAGGTTTAGTGACTTGGGTTTTAGTCACTGATTCAGGGTCTTGGGTTGAGGTTCAGTGACTTGTGTTTTAGTCACTGAGGGTTCAAGGTTTCAGAGGGGGTTCAGTAACTTGGGTTTGAGTCACTAGGGGTTCAGTCACCTGGGGGTCAGTGTTGTGTTTCAGTGAGCATAAGTGACATAGTCCAGTTTTGCTTAACTGATACTTCAGTCTACCCACATTATTGTTCCCTGATACTCAATTTCAAACCTACTGAAAACTAATTTCAGTCCCCTGATTTTTACCACTCCAACTCTTCTTTAGTGACACTTAGTCACCTCTTTAACCTTCCCAACTCACTGATTAGCTCAGCCCGAAACAACAACAACGCGGCCCCCTGATCAATCAGACTAAGTCTGATATACCCACTCCATCACTTCCTGAGTTCACCTCAGTCGTGTTCTTCATAACACTGATATTCCCCATCCGACCCTCACCATTAATACACCCTGAGTCTTTGACTCAGTGACCAACTCAACTCATTAACACATCCTGAGACTTTGACTCAGTGACCCATACCACCGGATCCTTCACAACCACTGACTCCATTTCAACTTATCACTTCCTGATAAATATCCTAATCAGTACACTCTTTGAGTCAATTTGACTTCACAAGAATCAACAACCTATAATTCATGACACAATTTTTAATTCTTCTAAACCTAAAACCATATAATCAGCAGCCCCTCAACGACTATAATCACAAATGATTATCAACCTTAACTCCGGTTCACACTTACTTTAACCCCATCAATACTTCTCTTCAAGGTCAGCTCAACTCTAATCCCTTAATAACAACCGACGCGTATCCCAATATTCCGGTTGACTCTGCTCCCGCCATCGGATATACCAGTTGGTGTCGCTGGAGTTAGGATTTTTTTGAAGTTTTGTGTTTGAGTTTTGAGGTTCTCGATGTGATTGATTTTTGTGATGGGGATTTGGGTTTTGGTGGGATTTTTAAGAATGATTGCGTTTTTGAGATACATCTGATTATGGATTTGAGGATTTGTTGAGATGTGTAGATGACATGGTTTTGGTGAGTCTGTGATGAGAGTGTCGATTTACATTTTTTAAGAATCTGAGATTCCTAGTTAATGATGAATCGATTTGGTTTTTTTGTGTTGGTGGATCTTTCGAATGGTGGAAGGGATTGAGTATTTTAGTTTGGGTGTATGTGTGAGATTGAATAAGAACTGGGGTTTTTTTGTGTGTGGTGTGGAGATAAGATTTGTGTGGTGTGGGGTGTGTTGGATTTTGTATGGATAAGATTTGTGTGGTGGGTGGGGGTTCAGGGAGGGGTGTTGGTGTTTGTCAGTCACCAAAATAAATGTGTTTCTGTCCCTCAAAAATTGCTATGACAGTAGCAGTTTTTGAAGATTCACATTTATTAATTTTTGAAGATTGTTATCAGTAATCATTCATGGATCTGGCTCATAAGAATGAACCTTAGGCTCTGGTACCACTTGTTGGTCCATGAAATTGAGTAAAACAAGAACAGTTCATTGATAGTGAAAAGAATTGTTACAAGATTACTCAAAACCTATTAGATTACATGATAACATCTTCAACTTCTTTAAGGGGATACTTTCGGTATGGTATCCCCTTAGGTGAGGGTTTTTCCTCTTTGGGTGACAAATAAACTCTCACTGATCCAAGCTTTGCTTGTGATTCAGTAAGAGTGATGATCCTATCAACTAATACACTATGTGTATTCTATTTGTTTGTTTAGGAATACATACTAAATCTATTACAACACAGACTATATATACACAGGTAAACTAGACAAAGATAAGATGGGTAGGTGTGAGTTGACATCCACTTGCTATGAGTTGACATCCACTTGCTATGAGTTGTCATCCACTTGGTGTGAGTTGTCATCCACCAAGTGGTCCCTCTTGTACTTTGTCTGACTTCTTTGTTGGAAGTTCCCGCCCATTTATCAGTCTGCTTGTAGAGATAGTATCTTCAGGGTCACTGAGACATTTTTCAATTCTCAGTGATACTGGTGTTGTTTGTAGCTCGTATACTTTACTCACTGACACCGTATCAGTAAGTAAATGTTTCTTCAACAACGGGCTTTTTACAACACTCACTGATTTCTTTATCAGTGAGTAACCCACTATTTTATCAGTGAGTTTGGCTATTTTATGTTCAAATCTTGTCAGGGTACTTGGGTCAAATTCTTGACCCAACAGTATGAGGTACAGATATTCTGACCTTCTTTGTAAGGTTTCTCATGATCTCTTTCATATTCTGGTCTGTTAGTTTCTGATTTGATGCCATTGCTATGATCCCCTTCATTATGATCTCTGATATGAACCTATGCTGTGAAAACTATCTTAATTATGACAAGAAATGTTTTGAGAAAAACTATTTTTAAAATGATGTTTATGAGTACGATACGATACTTCTTTTATATGAAATTTTTACTACCTTTTTATGAAAACCATTTTGAAAGATCATTTTTATGAAAACTACTTTGAAAGAACATTTTTATGAAAACTACTTTGAAAGATCATTTTTACGAAAACCATTATTAAAAGAATGCTTTAAATGAACTTTTGATAGAAACTTCTGAAATGAACTTTTGCTGTGAAACTAAGATTATGAACCTTTGATATGCTCTTTTAAACCATTTGATATGAACCATCTGTTATGAACCCTTTGGATATGGAACTTTGGATATGACTCTTTGATTATGATATGATATCTGACTCTCAGTTTGATACCCGAGCCAAATGTGTTTCCTAGCCATGAAGGTAACATGGCCATGTCATTGATGCACCAATGGCATGACTCCCGTGTGGTCGAGTGATTTTCCACACCGTCCCCATTGTGATTGTGATATGCGCGCTTTATATTATTATGGCCAATGTGATTTGTGTGGGGGGCGCATGGATGCATCCTAGGTAGGTAATTGTGATGTGATATGTGATATTATTCGGTGACTGATGCATGGGTGCAATCCACGTCTTTCACAAAATGTGGGAGTTGATCACTCCAATTTGATACATGAGGACACCCCTCATATTATCTGGTTACTTGAGAGGTATCCCCTCTAGATTGCTACATGATTGTGATATGTGATGTGATTTGTGTGGGCTCGTGGTGGATTACTGACCCTTTCTTTTCTTACTTTGTACTCTTTGACTATACCTTTGTAAAATGTGGGAGCTGATCACTCCAATTTGATACATGAGGACACTCCTCATATTAACTGGTTACTTGAGAGGTATCCCCTCTAGATTGCTACAGGATTGTGATATGTGATGTGATTTGTGTGGGCTCGTGGTGGATTACTGACCATTTCTTTTCTTACTTTGTACTCTTTAATTATACCTTTGGAAACCCAATGCACCAAACTATACATGTTTGTTTTCTTTTGCTTTTGTTTTCGTTTATATATATCTGTTCACCGGGCTTTTTAAGCTCAGCCGCGTTTCCTTTCCTGCGGCAGGTTTTAGTTTGGAAGCTGGGTATGAGTGGAGAGTACCTTGGACTTAGAAGACCTTACTAGCTACTTTGGATTAGAGATGACTAGAAGAGCTTATATTCAGATTTAGTAATTATTGTATCTTCATTGTAACCTTTTACCTTTAGTTTTTCCATTGTAACCATTGAAATTCAATTTTATTATTTATGTCATATGCTTGTATTTGTTCTGATATGAAACCATTATTGTGACATCTCTACCCTTGTCGGGTTGGGGTGTTACATAAACAATCCAACCCACCCACATCTCTTACATCTTCACTTTCCACCATACTTTCTGTTTTATCTTTTTTCTCTCTCAACACTATCCACCATTTTTCAATACCATAAAACAAATCAAATCATCAAAACTCTATCTTGTTAAACTCAGACACAAACCCACGAAAATCTTTTGAGTTTCTAACACAAACCCACGAACACCACTACACCAGGTCCTTCCTATCTTCTTTTTGACAAACCGAAACACAAAAGATAAACACACAAGACTCTCTTGCTCGAGTTTTAGATGGTAACCGAAACTCAAACAAGTCTTTGTTTTTGTTTATGTTAGTTTTTGGCTTCAAAGATCTTGTGAAAATAGGTCTCGGGTAAGTTTTATCATTTTTGTTTCTTGGTTTTTCTTAAAGATCGATGATATGGATTTCTTGATTTTTAAAAATCTTGAATGGCATTAGAAACCCGAGATCTTGTTTTTTTTTTCTTTGTTTTCGTTTTGTAGTTGAAGTTGCTGGTTTGTTGTTGAGGTTTTGTAAAAGATCATTGAGAAGTTAGTGTTGTGATGTTGTTGTTGTGGTGAAATTAGCGTGACACGCTCTTATTTTGGCAGGGTATAACGACCTTTTTTTAAAAAATTTCGAACGTTGGTGTGGGCCAACACTTCCCCTTTCTCAATCGGCAATAGTTACCGATCATATGGTTTGCCGAGCTTCACCGACATGGTGGCGGCGGTGTTACCGAGTGTCACCGATGGTTTGCCGAGCCCACTCCCTCCAGCCTTAGTGAACATAAAAATAGTACAATAACTAACTTGAACATTAAGTCATAGTACAGTGACCCACGTCGGGAAAGCTTTAACCCAATATACTATTGTACTAGGTAATTTGGTTGAATGGTATTGACGTTGTGGTTCAAGCAACATTTTGATTGATTTTGGGGATATATGAATTTTAGGGCATCTTCAATTCCTAGTCTACTGGTGAGTGCTGATGCATCTATGTGAAAAGGAAAAAGGTTTATGGTAAGAAAACAGCCCTTTGGTCAGGCCCAATCGGCCTTTTAATATCCCACTCACTTCTTATTTTTTTTTAAAGAAAGTTAAACCTCGCATTTGGTTTGTAAGTAGGATTGGAATTGGATTTGGATTTGGAAAAGATTTGAAAGGAAATAAGAATAAAGAAAATTAATTAATGTTAATTTATATATATATTTAATAGGTTTTATATATTTATTTAAAATAAAAAAGATAAAAGATAAAAAAAATTAAAATTTAAAAAAATTAGAAAAAAAAGAATGAATATATGTGGCTCACAAAAAGTCAACAAATAAAAGAAAATTTTTGATTAGTTGTCTTTCATACCCACGTATGGTGGTATGACAATTTGAAATCAAAGTCACATGTCAAAAATAAAAAAGTAAACCAAACAATGAATTCAAATAATCTTTCATTCTATACCCAATAACACCCGTGAATCAAACGGGCCATTTATTTTGATCTTTTTCTCTTTTTATTTTTATTTATTTATTTATTTATTTATTTATTTTTTATTTTTATTATTTATTGGTTTGATATCCCACTCACTTAATTTTTTTTAACTAAGAAAGTTCAAGTTACTCGCTTATTTTTTTATTAGTTTAATTTACATGTATGTATAGATTGTACAAGTTCTATGTAGCGATTACTTTTTGCATTTTAGTTTGTAATCCCTCCGTCTTAAAAAAATGTCCACAAAAAAAATAGAGAAAAAATTATGATATGTGTAATTAATGCTAGTTTTGATTTATAAAAAGTTATTTTTACCCTCATAGTTAATATAGAAATAAAAATGAGTAATTAATGCATGTTTTGATTATAAGGGTAAACTAGGAAAACCTATCATAATTACTATCCATATATAAAAACTGGACACTTGTTTGGGGACAAACATAAATAGTAAGGTGGACATTTTTTTTTTGTGACGAAGGGAGTATAAGATGTGTTCTAGTTTGAGCATCCGGTACCCTGAGTCATAGGACACGTTATTGCCTTATGGCACGAAACCATACCACACCTCAAGTTAGGGCCCGACGCCAAATTTACCAGCCAAGTTATGGGGCTTCTTATTTTTTTTTTTTGGTGTGTGTGTTTTATTTTAAAAAATGTGTGACCAATGGGTGTCCTATAACTTAAGTGATGTAACGAGAGTGTATTATTAGGTAAAAAACTGAAGTAACAACACTTTTTGCTATAATATCGTCGGATAACACCGACGGTACCTAGTGCTCTTAGAACGAATCTCAAGTCTTTGAGATTTTTTTTGTGATTAACAATATTAACTGTTCCATAAAAATAAGGAAAATAAAAAGGTAAAAAGTAAAAAACAAAATTGACCATAATACAAATGCCTAAATGGAATATGAAACATGGGTTTTAGAAGAATCAATCTTAAAACACGTTTGTAATACTTGTTTTGTTTGTTTGTTTTTTTTTTCCCTGTCTATTTTCATTAAAGTTTTGTCATACTTCAGTTTAAGTATTGAAATTTCAATGTATTTTTCGTACGGAAGATACAAAGTAAACATACTATAGGCGTCTAAAGTAAACAACCATATGTCTACTTTGTCCATCACTAGTACGTAACTCACAATCAAAAGTAATAATAATTGAGAAGCAATAGGTTTACACCAAAACGTTTCTAAAAGGGATCCATGTGCCAAGGTAATAATGCGAGGTTACTTGTTATGGTGGTTTGAAGTTGTAACAATGTTTTAAAAACCGGACCGGACCGGCCGGTTCGACCGGTTCGACTGGCCTCCGGCTGGTCGGCCGGTTTAAAAAACCCCGGTTTTTTATAGTCCTGTTTACTGTAGCGAACCGGCCGGTTTTTCCGGTTTTGGCCGGTTTTTCCGGTTCAACCGGTTTTGACTTTTTGACTTTTTGACTTTTTTTTTTTTTTTTTTTTGGTTGGGCGGTTCGGCCGGTTCAACCGGTCCGGTTCGACGGTTCGACCGGTGACGGAAGCTTGGCCGGTTCGACTAAAAAACCGGTTTTTAAAACATTGGTTTGAAGTTGTAACAGTAAGATAAGATTAGGCTACTCGTTTTTTTCTTTAACGAAAACTAATTTTGAATAGAGTAGACTTTAAAATTGTCCATGTAGTTTGTTCATTTATAAGCTATTGGGACTAATCATTTCTAAAAGACCAAAAGTGTCGGGATAATTATCCGTTAGATGGATCATTTATTTATTTATTTATTTTTTCTTCTTATTTTTAGACTTTTCATCAAACGTTTTGTTCATTTATAAGCTATTGGGACTAATCATTTCTAAAAGACCAAAAGTATAATATGATTCATGGTAATAGCTTCTCACTTTGGATGGATTATGCCAAAATGGACAAACCGGACATATTTTAGTTTACTTTCATTATTACTAACTGGGTTAATTGCTTAAAAATGTATCATAAGTGTCATTTTTTGTTATTGTGTGTACTGAACTTTTTTTTTCTTATTATGTGTACTAAACTTTCAAATTTCGATTATTGTTTGTATTTTGTGACCATTTTACCCTCCATAAATCTATAACGATCCATCATCTCAAGTTCATATGAACATGACCGGTAATATTTTCTCATAATCAAAAAGAAAACCGGGTCCCTCAATTTTAGGCCCCAGTTTTTTATGTAAGAGAACATTACCGGTCATGTTCATATGAATTTGATATGTACTTGAGAGGATCTCGATCTATTTTTTATACCTTCCATGATTAGTTTACCTATTCTTTTCATCTTAGGGCCTTTTTATAACCACGTTTCGCAATTCCTAAATCACTGTTATCCTCACCATCATTTACAGTTATTACAGCAACATTACATCAAAGTCGTACGTATAATATTGCAACAGAATCAGCTAAGAGCACTCATTATTTGATAAGATTATGACTTTTTTTTAAGAACCTCAAGATGTTTTGCAAAACTAAGACCGGTTGTTAATAATTGGGGTTTTAATTAGATTTACGGGTGTGGTCAAGATTTGATAAATTAGTCTGATATGGCATATGTTCTACATATTAAACGAGTTTTGAACTCCGGTAGACAAATTTAAATCAAATAGCACATGCTAGCTAGCAATTTGTGATACTGAATCATTGATATAGGCTATAGTTCTATAAACTTGTTCAGCTTCACCACTTGAAACTATTGACATTCCGAGCTTTCCAAAGTGACCCGTTGCACAGTTTATAACATACAATAATCTGTTGTATCGGATAATTAAAATGAATGTTATGAAGAAACCTACATCCACTTACATACATATATCTTTAGTCATTATTACCAATCCATCTGACACAACATGGGTAAACTATAATGGTGCCGTGAATTTATCAGCACCCTATCCAAATACTATATATATCCTTGTCCAGCGTGTCGATATCTATACATGCATAACTCATCAATTAGTTGACTTGGCCCGCTTGGTTCAAAGTGGGGAAAGGGAAAAAGAAAGGGAAAGGGAATGCAAAGGAATGAGTGAGGTGGGTAATCAATCCCTTACCCTCCAATTTACTCTATAATGGTTCATTACCCACTACGGGGTAATCAATCCCTTTGCACTCCCTAACCAAGCACCAAATAATGAGTGAGGTGGGCCCTTTTGAATACCTTACCCATTCCCCACCCCCCTTAACCCCCCACCAAGCACCCCCCATCAATTAGTTGACTTAACAGCCGTTTATATATATGTTTTGTTGTACGTAATGGCAGTTGAAAAAATAGTTAAAGGGCCTAAAAAATTCATTATTTAGTTCTCGTTAAAGATGAACGAGGTAATGATGCAACATTTAATGATTATAAAAGAAACCAGATACCCAACAACCTGCAGTTAAAAACAAAACTATAAGGTTTATCAAGCATATATATCTACCCTCAGGTAATCTAAAAACCTATTGCTCAGAAAGCCAAACAACATTTACATGTTGTAATCTTGAAATTGAACAAGTGTTGACAAAATGTTAACTATTTTGCATACTATAAAGCTGAAATATTACTTTTAGATAGTAATATTGCGGGTTTACTCGACTCAACCCAATATGTTTCTCTAGTGTCTATCAAAATAACCGTTTTGACCCGTTACACAAATCACCCATTTTGCCCATATACCACATAACTCTTTTCCTCATACAAGCATGCTTAGCCATACCATAAATGTAATAAACCTGGAAAAATTCGTCACAAACCAAGTTCCATAACATACTAGAAAGTTCTCATATGAGTGCATACCCATAATAGGATGAATAAAAGTTAAAAGCTGATCCACAAGGTTCATATAGGAAGTTTTGACTTATCTTCTTTTGGGATCAGATCATCCATGGGTCTGTGTTCTTTCCTTTCCTCAACATTTTGACTTGTTCTATGCAAACATAAATATATACATGGTCCTGACTCATCATGGACTATGAAAGAATGATAACAAGAAACATATGATAACAAAAACTTCATACAGACACAGAAAAAGATGCAACTTCTCCTGATCAACTTCTAATCATTTACAATAAGATCTTAATACGTTTCGTAAATTAAATTCTTAAGTAAAACAGGTGATGTCACCAGAGGATTTGTGTCATGTGAACTGGTTTAAATGTTGGGAAGTCTAACGCAGGTTAGTAATGTTAGCCCCCATGAGAAGAGAATGTAACCAGATTGTAACTAAGCCAGTAAGGCTACCATGATTTATACATGTGATGAATAACTAAAAGGCATGTCATTATTGATTATTAAAGCAAATAAGGCATATATATATAAGGCATCTTCCATTCTTGGAAAACGCATCACAGACAATGTTCAGAAGCAAAACTAATTTTCATCAACAAATATGACTTACCAAATAATAGAAAGAAAGACATGAAATCTATAGATTAGAGGATGGCACTCTCACATTGAGAAATTCTGTCTAGTGGCATTCGCTCACAGAATCCATTGTTTTCTTTTTTCAATAACCAAAACAAGATGATCCTAAGAATACACGCAAGAATCCGAGTGATCAAGCAAATGTAGTGTTTCCTTGTAAGAGCTAATGAAGAATGAATGATTTTGTCCAGAAAACCCAAGATTATTAATGTGATGTGAGCACGGATCATAAACTTCAAGTGCAGAAAAATCCCTCTGGTAATTACCACAATCTTGAATTACAAGTTCACCATTCTTCCTAAATCCCAATATATCATTTATTGTTGAACCAGGTGGTGTGTTAATAGTGAATAGCTGTGTAAAAGAACAATCAGGCTCCATCTTCCATACTTTGACCTCTCTATGCGGTAAAATCACAACAAGAGACCCCTTTAGCTTAGATAGGATGAAACGTACATGTGAGGTAAATGGGTTTGTTATCTTATCTGGTAAGTCTATGGCTATGAATTCTTTAGCAATCAAATCAAACGACACAATCATATATTGAACGCGAAAAAAACCATTCGGAAGTCTAACATCCTCATAAGCAATACGATAAATACAGCTACCAATAACAACCTGAGAGTAGCGAAGTTTAATTGATTCACGAGGCTTGTGACACTGAATCTCAGTCCATTTCTTAGAGCTCAAAGTAAAGATTTGAACTTTCCAAGGAAATGAAATCTTGACAATGGTAGGTTCATTAGTGACGGGACAAACTGCAAAACCAAAAATATCAAAGAATAAAGGGGCAGCAATACCAACAGATCTTCTGAGCGAAGGGTTCCACAAAACGAGCATCCCCCCTTTGTCAAAAGCATGCAAACACAACAAACCGCGAGAGTAACCAATTGGAAATGCATCATCAAGTTGTTTCATGAGGTCAGAAACATTTGGGGCAAGGTCTTGTTGTTGGGTAAAAGTGTCATTATTAACAGATAGATATTTTACCTCATTGGAATTATCTATGTACCTTAAAAGCAAAGTATGCGGCTGAGTTTTGCGGGTGCGGTGACCAGCGATAAACTCAGAACTGTCGATTAAAGACTTCCAAGGTTTCGAAACGGCCCTGAATCGAATCAATGACTTGACATCAGGTACCATTTTCAAAATTTCCATTTGGATATCAAAAGGGATGTCGTCCGACATGTTTCTTGGGTTTAGTTAACAGTTGAAAACAAAGAATATGAAATATCTTTGTGGTTTCTAGGGTTTTAGTTGCTAGTGACGATGTTGGAAACAAAGAACAGGTTTTTTGTTTAAAGGAACTTTCTCAAATATTCACATATCAGTTATAAATTCGATAAAATCTCACAATACTTATCAAACTTTTAAATTTCAGCTCGATATCATACTTTTGCTTACGTGGCATGACCAGCAACCGGCTACACCGGTTAAAATGCATACGTGGATTTTTTTTCTTTTCCAAAGTTAATTACGTGAAGTTAGCTGTTTCAAATACCCATCAAATTTTGTCAAATGTTTCAAAATACCCATCAAACTTTGTCAGATGTTCACTTATCATACGTGAACCCAATCTGACGTGGATCATAACGGTACAAATTTATGATGTGGCATGTATATTTGTCGATGACGTGAATTTTGGAGGTAAAAAACGAGTTTTTGTTGATATCAACACAAAACAAACAAAGTTTGATGGGTATTGTGATATTTTATTGAGTTCACAACTGATATGTGAACATTTGAGAAAGTTCGTTGCTATTAGATGCCATTAACCCAAATAAAAATGAATCGGTTGTCTTTCATTATAATATAGTAGTGCCCAATGTTTAAAAAACCCCGATCGAGTCATCGGTTTACCGGGTCACTGGTTCAACCGTTTGGACTGTCTGGTCGAACCGGTTTTCTGTCTAAAAGCCATACAATACTTCTACTTATCAAACATCTTTAAAACGTACCGAACACAAAAAGAAAGAACATGAAAAATCTAATACTAAACACATAGGTAAAGTACAAAACATGCAATTTGATTTAATATCAATGATACATGTTTTAACCTTTATAACGATATTCATATAAAACATTTAAACGATATTCATACGCTTGAATAGAATATTTGACATAATAAAAATATCTAGTAAGATTGAATGACACAAAACATACAAGAGTTATGATTTTATCTTTAACAAATAAAGGCATTCACGGGCAATTCTCACCCACCCACGACTTTAGTCAAACTCCTATCTAAGAGCGTTGGGTATCATAACGCACCACCTGGCATTATGCCCACGTGGCACGGCGTTGGTGGGCGTTATGATACCGGGTATCCCATTTGGCCAACGTTGTTTGCTTCCAAGTTATCACAACATCATCTTCCTTATAACCCCACTCACACTGTATTTAACACTCTACAATATCATCTTCCTCATAACTCCATTCATGTCACGATTACATCACCGTGTTCACCAAAAAAATTGTCAAAAGTGAAAACCAGGTGGTTCTAGTTGACTGGTTCGACCCGGGTTAGATGAAACCTAGCGGTTCAATCCGGTGTTAAATCCTTAGAAAACCGGCTTATAGCGGCCCGGTAATGTTATTGGTCACCGGTTCAACCAGCCGGGTCAAACCGGGTTTTAAAACATTGGTACAGCCTTGTATTCTTTTTTAGATGATCTATGTTTTCTAAATAACTTGTGTGAGTAACTACCATTTTGCTAAAACTGTGATTAAAGCCAGAATAATGTGTTAACTTGAGCTAAAACTGTAAATGGGTGTAGCAATTAAGTAAGACGAAAGGTTAAATTATGTAGAAACTAGGTTGAATCATGGGTTCATTAGGCAGACTTTTGAAGCTTCACTTGAATTTACTCTAAAAAAATTAGGTTGAACAGACTCGATGAGCCACCATACCATCTAAATGACCATCGGGCATCACACACGAGCATATAAGTAGAGTTGAATTGGCATGCAGTAATGAAAGTTACTCCAGACAACATATTAGAAAGAGTACAACCATCTGGGACTTTTGTCCATCTCTACAAAGTATAGGCCGCCAGGCTATTGCAGCGAGTTGTAAGCATGTAACCAAGTAAACTCAGTTTGGATCATACGTTCAGCCAAAGACATAACCGGCTAACAAAAAGTGTTCCCTTCCACAAAATCCTAAAGACAAGTAGACAACCTCAAAGCTACTGGATCTTCCATATTCAAGGCGAGAGAATTACACATCACGGATGTAACAAGCTGTAGCTTGGTGACATCAGTTCACCTTAAAAGCCATTTTCTAGTTCCCAGAATTATTGTCTTTGCCATCTTCTTCAGCTAACTGCTTTTCCTTCTCTTGTTGCTCTGCAAAATAAACGACATGGTTTAGTAATAGTACAATTGTATAAAAGACATACAATTTGCAGATTTTTTGTTCATGGCTTGCTAAAAAGTGTACTTTTGCCAAGTTGTTTACAGTTATAAATATGCACATAGCATTAGCATAAACAGTGTGGATAGAATACATTAAGTCATAAGAATATTCCGGTCTATAACGAAAGGAAATATGTTAATGTTTGTAAGGAAATATCAACTACTACGTCTTTACTTAAAGATGCAGAATAGTTTTGTGACAACCAATCTTTTAAAGGGACTACACAATTACACAGTTTTTTGTGTGTGCAAAAGATAAAACGAACAGGGTACACCAAATAACCAAAGCGGAAGACAATTCCGAAAAAGTGAAGATGTGGCAACCATGTTTCTGTGGTAATTGAAGCCTCAGAATCACACTAAACATGAGAGGAATTGTGTTTAGAGAAGTGCCAATAATTTTTGGTGCATAATATGTATCCCCTTATGAGTTAACTTTGTAAATGCAATTCTTTATCTCACATATATACGGATAAATATTCGCTAGTTTAGAACAGAGATAACATGCAATGTAGAGAACAGTAAATTATTCAACTTGTTTTAGCAGAGTGCTATACATTTATATACAGCATTGTAAAGGTAGCCAATGGTCGGTCAAGTTGGATAATAAGTCAAAACATGTAACATTTTAGGTGTAGTTTAAAACGGGTTGGGCATACCAACAAAGATATTTTCATCCATTTTTGTTTGAACTTTATAAATGAATAAAATGCTAAATCTGATTCTACAAAAACTTAATAATTAAAAAAACAATCTACCTTTCCTCCTAATAGAGACATAATGAATGTTTTTATGCATTTGTAACCTTCACATGACTTTCAACTTAGTTGACCCTTTTCCTTTTTAGTTAACAATTAGCTTATCTCTTTGATCAGTTATAGATAAATTAGTAACTGGGAAGAATCTACAGCATGGTCAATGTATACAACAATATACAGCTCATATTACACATAATAACACTAACTACCAAGGAAGAAGTTTTGTCTGTTACCACCCCTATTTGATAGGTCCTTTCTATCCTACAACACAGCTTTTACACTTGGTTCTGATTTTGGCCATGGTCTTATACATCTAATATATACCCATTTACTAAAGAATGACAAAATTACCCCTCGTGTACCCCTATTTGTCATCAACATGAAGGAAATGATTAGTACGTATCCAAAAGTTTATAGAAACCGTTCAGGAAACTTCCCATAAATCTTTTAGGTGGAAGGTGGTGCTAATATTTAAAAGCAGGTGGGAAAAATGCTCTTTAAGAAAGTTTAAAGGCAATATCATCGTGTAGATGAAAATACATAACAAGAAAATTCGCATACCCATAAGTTGGTAGAGGGCCTTTTGTGTGCGCTTTTCAAGCTTATCAAGTTTCTTCTGAACGTCCCTTCTAAGATCCCAGTTTGGTTTTTTGGGTGCAATGTTCAAAAAAGGATCCTGATGAACATTTGAGAAACTCATTATACACTCATAATAAAATGAAAAAGTATATACTAGTATCAGAAGACCCGACTTACCTCCTTTTTCTCTTCAACAGGAGGTTCAGCTGCAACAGGGTCTTCAAACTTAGGTAACTCTGGTGGAGCAAGCTTACCCTCCTGAAGCTGCTTATCGTGAGGAAGATAATTTCGGAACTTCACATTAACATCACTGCAGAGGTTTAGTGGTTTGTTAGCATTTAGCATGGCTTAATACAGCAGAGCATAAAGCATAGCATAGGCAAACATTGTATATAGGCATGTGTGTGTACTAACTAAATGTATTTGACAGGCACACACAAATACACAATTCAACACGAGCATATCAAAGTGAAACCACTTGCTGTAAATATTTAACTTTTCCTCTGAGCAAGTTGACTGCAATCAACAGCTAGCTGATATATCGAGAGTGATTATCTTACTATTGAAGGCATGAAGCTGGAAGTATACAAACATTTTCCTGCCCATCTACAATATTATCGACTAAGTAGGGAATGCAATATCTATGTTACGCTGCATAAACAAAGCGTAAAAAGCTAGCAATAGCTATTTCGTACTTTCAACAACACCATTAAGGGATCTTGCTCAACCTAAAAATTGGCCAAGCTATTTAATCTTTCAGCACATACAAAGCATTTAACAATTGCATCGTCAAAAAGTATCAAAAAGTGTGCAAATAAATTTTAATGTTTAATACTAAAAGTTCAAAATTTCTGAGTAACTTATTTTATGCAAAGATGTTAAATGCAGTGCCTTGGGAACAATTGCAGTCTATGCGGGCGCCATGTAAATGGTGGAAACATTTAGAATTCATATCCAGAGTTCTAGACGCATAACGGGTATAATAATCTGTCCGTTTCCATTGTAGGAAAAGCATGAGCAAAAGGAATTCAGACACGATACCTTATCAATAGAAGCACAACCATTGTTCTGTTCTCTGGTTCAGTTTATATATACTTGTCTTTTGAAACATGCCGTAGATGGTATTTAACAAATTATATATTAAACAATATAAATGCATGCCATAAAACATGATAAGGAATGGGTGCTCACTTGTTTTCGTCATCGCCATTTTGATCCTCATTGGCTTGCGTTTCATCATCCTCAGGATTCTCGAGAAGCTGTTGAGCAGCTTTCAAAGCTCTCAACCTCTCACGCCGAGCTGCTGCTGCTTGCTCAATAGTTTCTTCTTCTTCAATACCCATCTCTCGATATCACTACAAACCTAAATATTCGGTTAACAACAGGAAGTCTTGTTAACATTCGCCATTACTGATTATCACACTTTCATCCATACAGATTTGTTAACATAAATTGAAAGTTTGAATTTCAAATTTGGTTTTAGTTAATTGATCATTTTTATTTAAAAGAGAAATGATTGGCATACTTAAATCTCATGCCTAATTTTGTGCCTAAACATGTGTGGCAACAATTCATTGGTTGTATCAACCGGACCCACTTCTTCACAATCCAATGAGGTAATGACACATAAGTTAGGCACAAAATTAGTCATAACTTTTAGGTCTCTCAATCTTTTTCCTATTTAAAATTGACAGCAAAGGGTGTGACACACGATTGCACGAAATGATATCCTGATTTCACAATCAAGACACACGCTATTTTTTATGTCACACATGTACTTCAGCAAAGCATGATTTGCTTCAAACTGACTTTGTTTTCACCTGCTTGTATTATTTGTTATTAGACTGTAATCTGCTACCAAATTCTTATTAAAACGTATTAGCCACTTATACTCAATCTATCCCAGCACAGATGCACCGTTTATTGGAATAGTTTACTAGTTTTCAAAAGATACCTCAACAGTCGCACAACATATGAGCGTTACAAATCAAATTCAGTGTATTAACACGATCGTTGATTACTACAAGCAAAAGGTAACTTCCTATTGCAACTTCACTAAAACTCAAAACCGCTCAATTACGTTATCCCATATTGCTGCATCTAGCATAAACCATATCAACTGGAACAACGATTATCAAAATGGATCGAGTATAATAAACTTTTGCTAACAATAAATACCTCAAGCCAACTATTTCAGTACGAAAGTTACATCAATTTATTGATTAACCTAAAAAAGTTTAACCGATATTTCAAAAAAGTTGTAAACACACTCGCACAACATGTGAGCTTTACAAATCAAGATCAACGTTATCGACATCTTAAATCCTTAACCGATCAATGATAACTACAAGCAAAAAACAATTTTCATATTAGCACTTCACTAAGAGGGTGTTTGTTTCAGCTTATATAGCCGGCTTATGGCTTATTTGGTTTTGGGCTTATGTTTCATAAGCTCATTTTTTGTTGCATATTTTGAAACCTTTCGGCTTATATAAGTTTGTTATGTCATAATAAGCTTATGGCTATGTTTGGCAAAAGTAGCAGTGAGCAGTAGCAGTAAGCTGTGAGTAGCTGAACAGCTCACTGC